>PVJA010049145.1:0-13919 GCA_004027025.1 Myocastor coypus
CTTTTAAGTTCCTTGGGAAAAAAAATTCCTTTACCTGGGAATGATAGACATATGCTCCCAAAGTGATTAATACAGGGATGCTTAGGTACTCACAGAAGACTTGCCTTATATCCCCAGTAGCACCCATCACAGGGGCTGACTTTGAGTACCGGGAGTTGCAGAATTACCTTCAGAAGTAGTAGCAACGGTAGCAGTAAAAGGGAGCATCCCAGAAAAAGTTGACGTCACTTCCCACAGGCAAGGAACACTACCAAGTGTGATATGGGTTATCTCATTTAAATGTTGCATTCCTAGCTTTATTGACAGTTCAAGAAAATGAGATTCAGTGATGCCAGGGCACTTGTTCAAGGTCACACATCTAGTAAGTCAGAGCTGAAGCTGGAGTCCAAGTGCCCTCAGTCTCAAAGCCCACACTCCTAACCTATGTGGTAGAGTTGAAAGCTGGAAGCAAAGGTGCAGAGAGACTCCCTGACATGTAGGCTCGGCCTCTCATTCTTTTGGTCCTCTTCAGGCTCCTGACACAAGTGCAGTGTGGCAGGAAGGAGAAGCTGCTGCAGAACTGTGGCTGGCATCACGTGGCTGCTTAACATGAAACGTTATGCTGGGATTCAGAGAGAAGCCCAATAACACGATAACACAGGCTGGGGGAGGGGAGGAAGAGACTCACCCTCAGGAGGAGCTGCTTTATCCCAAAGCCCCATAACTAGTGAGTGCTTCATCTCAGGTTCCAAAGGAGAAATATGCTTCATCCTAGTCACCTGCATTCCCTGGCCTGAGTTTTTGCACCTCTACTGCCTGGCTGAGTGTGAGCCCCCAGCCTGGCAGGAGAGCTGGGCCTTTTATGAAGGACCTCACAACACAGCATTTACAAGGCAAGAAAGTCCTGACCCTTGAGGCTGGAGAAGCTAGAAGATAAATAAAGTGCAGATTCCCAGGTGCCCAGGGAAAATGCTGCAGTATGAACTGGGCCTCTCCACACTCAGATATAACAGCTCGGAAGAGCCAAGCTAAGGGCTGCGGTTCCTGGAATGCTTGAGTTCCTTCCTGAAATATTCTGGAGGCACCTGTGAGTGCCACGCTGCACTAGGGATGATCAGCCAGGTGGGATAATGACAGTGGTGGCAGAGAAACAAGGGGTAGGGAAAGGAGAATTTCTCCAGAACAGAGATGTGATCATGGCCACCCAGGTTCCCCTCCTAACTACCTATTATTCATCACAGCTCAGACTTGTAGTAATCCTCTTATTTTCAGGCTCCCCCTCTTTCAGTTTACAGGTGTGTGCCTCTACACCTGGACTCAGTAGCTCTCTTAGCATGCCTGGAGGCAGAGCCTGAGTGGTATGCGGTTCTGGGGATTGTGCCCAGGTCCTTGCGCTTGCTTAAGCAAGCACTTAGCTGCTGAGCTATCTGGCCAGCCCTCCCCTTTTGGTTTAGAATATTCCTGGATGGTAAGAATTCCACTCTACAAAATACAAAATAGAAATCAGGCCCAAATGGTACACAGTAACAATTTCACATGGATATAGTCCAAGTAAGATCTGCTTGGTTTAAATACAAATAACGAGGGTGATTTTTCTCAAGCCCTTTCGCCCTGATGGAGAGAGGAAGATGCTCAATGGATTTTTAGATGACTCTGGGATGACAAGACCTGGGGACGTAGCCGGGCATGGTGGTACACACCTCCAATCCCAGCACTTGGGAGGCTGAGGCAGGAGGGTCGTTGTGAGTTCAAAACCAGCCTGGGCTACAAAAGTGAGTTCAAAGCCAGCTTAAACTGCCAAGCAAGACCCTGTCTCAAAAAGACAAAAGCTACCTAGGGACCCATAGTACTTTGGAGCTGAGTGGGACCTAACACCAGTTCTCTACTTTCCTTTAGCAAATGAGCTTGGAGTAGAATCTTGGCTCCCTCCACCCATCTAAACCAGTAAGGGAAGAGCCTCCCTTCTAGCTCCGAGGTAGCTAGCGACACAGCGGTTTACTGCTGTTCTCTGGTGCTCTCTGCACTCCTTCTCTAAACTCTTCATTTCCCTGACATGAACTGGAGCATCAGGGATCGACACGGAGGCGGGAGTGTGGAGCTGTTGTGGTCTGGGCTCCGGACACAGAGGTGGGATGTGTGGCGTGGGAGAGCACGTGGAGACAGTGAAGCAGAAGGTTCCGGGTTGGTGACAAGGGGAATGGGATAGCTCTGGGCACAGAAGAGGGGGTGCCCTTTCCAGAGAAGGCCGCTGCGAGTACTCAGAGCCACTGGGCTGAGAGCCTGTCTAGGATGGTAGAATTCAGGGCTGCTACCAGGGCAGGTCTTGGATGACCGACCAACTGAGTGCCATGGGCAGATTGGCGAGAACAGAGTATCAAGTTTCTGAGTGATTCTTAGGGACCGTGGAAGTTACATTTCTCCAAGACTGCCGAAAACAGTCTCAAAACATCACAAGTTTCACTCGTGGCCCACTACAATTGCAGAACATTTGACTGTGTATGTATCTGCTTCCTCTTAGTCCAAAGAGAAATATATTCTTTTCCTTTTTTTTTTTTTTTCTAAGCAACATCAATAGGGAGGTGGGTCATGCCCACACACTGTACTCTGTAGAACGATTGTGAGGACAATATGCAATATGTCAACTTTCAAAAAAAAAAAAAAGAAAGGGGAAAAGAAAAAAAAAAAAGTAATGTTGATTTAAAAATGTTAATGTTTAATTGTTTGATCAATCTTATATACCTATATGTATTAATCTAAACTGATCTGATGATGAAAATATGTAATAGAACCATTGTTAAATTTAAACAATAAAATATTAAATTAAAAAAAAATAAAACTGTTCCCTGGTGTCTCTCCATCTCCTTTGGTTCCTCACTTCCTGGATTAACATGGATTCTTCTGGTTATTCAGCAAGTAGGTGGCTGGTGGCATCAACTGAAATTTAGCTCCGCTCACTCTTACTGTTTATTCCTTCCTTACAAAAACAGTGCTGCGTGGAATCCCACACAGATGGCCCCTGTGGCCAAGGTGCCCATTTCTTGATGCCTTGCTAGTGTCTGACATACTGTGCAGTGGCTCTCTGTCTATGTAAAGAGAGGGTGTCCAGGACCTGAGACCCGGCAGTTTTCCATAACTGCTGGTCTCATGGAACTATCTACCATGCTCCTGAGGTGAGCAAACACCATGTCCAAGCCAAGGGCCAGCCCTGCCCTCCCCTCCCAACGTTAGCACCCCCACCTCCTCTGCACAGCACAGCTCAGGACCGCATCACCCACCCTGCCTTACAGCACCTTGGTTTCCACGATAAAGAGGCACACACGCAGCCCTTTGCCACGTGCAAGGCTAGAAGGAGCCCAGCTGCCCCTCACCATGCCCTAGTACTGGCCACCACCAGGCCTGTACTATGTACCAGGCCTGCAACTCTAGGACAGCCCCTGGCCAAATCCCAGGGACCGGCTTGTGTTGGATCAGAATTCCTCCTGCTGCCCAAAGAGGGTCGCCGGCATCTCCTGGCACCTCTGAGCTCCTGTTCCTGGCAGATTTGTCTCCCAGGCCCTGGCCTCTTCCTCACTGAGGCTCTGGAGGAAAGGGAGGTCCGCAGCCCCAGTGCTCACCCCCCAGGAGCCTCACCCGCCCAGCCTGGTCTGGCTTAGGGGTGTGCGGATTTGCTTCTTTACTCCCAGCCCAGGTGTCCTTTGCCTTCAGCAAACCCTGGCCTGGGCTTCGCCCCTCTCCACACCCATTTCTCTCTTCCTACCCGTGCTCCTGCTACTCCCTGGGCCTTTCGGACTAGGCAGCCCCTGCCTTCACTATAACCAAGCACTTTTCAATTCTCTTTGTTAAAAGAGCTCCTTTGAAAGAAAGAAAGAAAGAAAGAAAGAAAGAAAGAAAGAAAGAAAGAAAGAAAGAAAGAAAGAAAGAAAGAAAAGCTCTCTGAGCCCTTTGCAACTCCACCCCCCCTACCCAGTCATCACAAGGTTCTCTCGACTTGAGCACCTCAGGTATGCCGGGCAAGCACTGTCTTGTTGAGGAAAGATGAGATTTCATCCCTTCGCCCATTTCAAAACGCCATCCAG
Organism: Myocastor coypus; assembly: GCA_004027025.1. Lineage (NCBI taxonomy): Eukaryota > Metazoa > Chordata > Mammalia > Rodentia > Myocastoridae > Myocastor > Myocastor coypus. The sequence goes on from PVJA010049145.1 coordinate 4,056, forward strand.
CTCCCAGTCAGGTATATCTCATTTGTATCCTTATTTCAGACCCCCGCCCCACCCCCATTTACTCTGGAAAAAATATGCAAGGTTTTTTTGATCCCTAACCTACTTTATTGTATTATTCCTTCTCAAAGAAGAGAGGGGAGGGGAGGGGGCTTAATCTTTTCATCATGACTGTGAAGTTTAATGCCTGATCTACCTCTTCCTCTGCTCACTTGCAAAATAGACAAACTAGGCTCAGCAGCAGGCTATAATTAGGCTACATCATCACTAATGACACGCTCTCTATCTCCTATCATCCCTGTCCAAGAGGGAAGGAGAGGCCCAGACCCACCCCATCACCAAGGTGATGCTGGTGTGGGGGCCAGGCCTGAGTGGCTCACCTGCCTCCCGAGTATTGTGGGCAGTGACCAGGCCCCTCCCTGTGCCCCTACTTTGCTGGCTGGGACCCTGGGAACAGAGTTATCAAGGAGGCAGAGGGGAGACCCTTCTGGGCAGGGAAGAGCATTAGGGACCTGGCCACCACAGGCAAGATGGAGTTGGATGGAAAAAGTCATGAAAATAGGATGTCAGGGGAAAAAATGAAAGAAAAAGAGCATGGGAAAAAAAAGAGTCTGAAAATGCTGAGTCCCCAGGGTGGGCAGACTGCGACTGAGCGGCGCAAAAAGTTATAACCATGGGGACAGTGGAGAATGCACCCCTAGGCTAGCGGCAAGGCTAAACAGAGTCCTCCAAAGCTCATAAAATGCAAGTCCATGCATCCCCAGGTTGGGAGGGAAGGGACAGCTGGCCTGCTGGCTTTCCTGACCTCTTCCTCACTGGAGCGGATTGAGCTGCCCTGAGCATCACCTCCAACAAGCAGAGCTGCCACGGAACTAAAGGTTTGGGGAGGGTGTCCAGGGGCACTTGACACTGCTCCTGGGACTTGGGGTCAGAGAGTGCTCCTCCTGCTGAACCTGAGAAGCAGTCAAGCACTCCTCAGCTGAGAAGGATGCAGACACCAGGAGACTGTGCTCCATCTCCGCAGGGGTTCCCAAAGAGGCAAGTAGGGTATTATGGCTGAGCATCAAGGTGTGACTTCAGCTGTGGGGCCAGGAGGAAGGTTGTGAAATGAACCAGGAGGCTGGAAAGCTGGGGGTGAGTGGGAGAACAACACCCCAGGAGCCAGGGGCTGGAATGAGAACCGTGAATGTAGGAATTAGGTCACCCTGACTCCCCAGTGAGGAGAAAGTAGCAAGGTTGAGGGCCAATATGTCACCAAGCAGCAAGGACAGGGCAGCAGCAGTGGGGGGGGGGACCTCCTGGAGGCCAGGGGGAGGCAGGGGCTGAAGGGGAGCAGCAAGCTGGCAGGGCAGGAGTGGCCCTGGCAATCTGAAGCCGTCATTTGTCCCAGGCATGCTGGGCACTGGGCTAACAGCTCAGCTTGTGGCAAATTTTAACTCGTTTCATCCTCGCACCAATCCTAGGAGGAAATGACTCCTGCTTTTTCCACTGGACAGATAAGGAAACCAAGAGCAGAGACTGAGTCGCCCAAGCCAGTTACAAGTGGCAAAAGAAATAAGCCAGCAAAAAGACTCAGAGACACACTTCATGACCACAAGACAGGTGACAACTATGGTCCCTTCCAGTCCTGGATGGACCATGCTGCTGCATGAGTTCTAAGCAGAAGGTGGCTTTCATAAGGAACCTGCTGCTTCAACCTACACTAGTAGCAAAATGAATCTGGAATCTCAGCAATCTGGGTCTAAAAGGACTGGCCCCGGCATCCTGGGCAGATTCACAGGAAGGAAGACAGAAGGTACAGGGCACAGGGTCCTAAGAGGGGTGTGCATGGATACAGGGAAGTGGGGGCCAGGTCCTAAAAGGGGTGTGCATGGATACAGGGAGGTGGGAGCCAGGTCCTAAGAGGCATGTGCATGGATACAGGGAGGTGGAGGCCAGGTCCTAAGAGGGGTGTGCATGGATACAGAGAGGTGGGGGCCAGGTCCTAAAAGGGGTGTGCATGGATACAGGGAGGTGGGGACCAGGTGGGCCCAGGTGATGGAAGAGGTGTGTAGGAGAGGCGAGACCCTTGGCATGCCCATGCGAGCCAGGAGCCTGCAGAGATGGTAGGGAGAGTGATACTTGGATGCATTTGCTGAATGTGGGCGTAAGAACTGGGGGACCGTGAAGAACAATTGTTCTGCCTGCAACTGTCACCTTGCAGGGGGCTCATGATGAGCTTCTGGAAGGGAACTGAGAGCGGCTGGCCAGAGTGGTCTGACCCCCAATCAGTTCCTCAGGGACCTGTCATGCCTTCCAGAAGCTCCCTGCCCCCACTTCATCTTCCTGTTACCTCCTCCTCCGCGAAAGCTTTCCAGATGGTCTCTGCTCAGCTCTGCTGCTTCCTCCAGCCTGGCCAGTCACGCAGGAGGCAGAAAGGGCTCCCTTGCAGCCAGACCCCGATTCGCACACCGTGTCAGGGTGCTCTGAAGGGGAGACTGCTGCTGAATGACAGGACTCTCCCCTAGAGCCCCTGGAGTGGCATCAAAGTTCTCAGGCATCCGCTGAGCAAACGTGGTCTGGGGCTGGAGAGATAGCTCGACTGTCTAAGCGCTGCCTGGCAAGCACAAAGACCCTGATTCAATCCCCAATATCACATGCTGTGCCATCCCAGAGCCCCCTGTGCACTGTGCCTGCCACCAAAATTGGGCACGGTGGTGCCCACCTATCATCCCAATGCTAGAGAGGCTGAGGCAGGAGGATCACTATGAGTTTGAACTTCATAGTGAGACCCTGTATCAAATCAATTAATTGATTAATTTAAAAACAAAATGTCTACCTAGAGGTAAGGAGGTTCAGGCAGCAGCAGCCCTTGCCTCCTCCTGCCTCTCAGGAGGGGAGAAGTCAGGGAGGAAAGGGAGGGGAGAGTAGCCAGGCAACACAGAGGCTTGGGCCAGTCTGGGCACGCCAGGGAGCAAAGATGCACCTCTTCCAGCTGGCCGCTCCACAGTGGTGCGCAGCCTGCACTGTTCCTCATCCCCACCCTTCTCTTTAAGCCTTCCGTCCACAGGGAGGGAAGGTGCAGTAACGGAGAGCCGCTGGCAGAGGGCAGTGTGTGCACAAAATATGGAGGCACCCAGGAAGGTTTGCATCTTTGAAGACCAGCAGCTGGTGATTGGATGGGAAGGACTGGGCTCCAGTGCCCTCCAATCCTCACCTACCCCAGCTCTGCAAGGCCTCTGAGCAACTCTTGCTGCTGTCACACACACACACACACACACACACACACACACACACACACATACACACACCAATGTACAACCCACATACTGGAGTTAATGATAAACATGTACTACATATGTTGCCAAACACAATATTTTGGCACAAGGGATAGCACATACCATGGTGATTCCAGGAAGTTATAATGCAGCTGAAAAATCCCCATCTCCTATTTCACCACAGACATCACAGCACAGGCATGGCTCATACATCTGTGGTGTCACTGGCACACACAAGTCTCCTCATTGCCTGTCATATGAAAATGTAACATCCACAAGTATATATGGCACACAAGACCAGGTAGTGATCATAAATAACCATGTCACCAGTTTATATATATTTACTGTACTATACTGCTTACCATTATTTTAGAGTATACTTGTTCTACTTATGAAAGTCAAGTACTAGAGCCAGCAAGACTCTTGTAATATTCTTGGGTAACCTCTATAGTGAATCCTTTAATGACTTGTATAAAATGTCAGACCTGGGGACATAGACTGCAGAATCAGACTGAGCTGCAGCTCTCACCTGTGCCATTTTGTCACTATGTGACCCTAATGAGCTAATCAGTCCCTCTGAGCCTTGGTACCCTCACAACTGAAATGGACGGCATAACAGTCAAGCCTTGTAACAATAATGCACAGGTAGCTGACAGGGAAGTTAATCAGCTGCCAGCGGGAAACTCTTAGACAGTGTGAGAAGAGTTTCTGGCATGCAGCAAGTGCTCGACAGAGGCCAGCTTCTAGAATCCTGTTGTAAAGGGCAGGATCCCATGCTGGGCCACTGAGGGCAAAGAGAAGAGCTGGGACTTGGGGCCGGGTACATGACCCCTTGGCCAGAATGCCAGACCCAAGTTAGCCCAGGCTTTGCCTAACCCTGTTTCACTTCTGTGTAGGACCAAAAAAAAAAAAGGCTTCCATTTGGTCAATAAATCATATAGGCACACGAGTGTATGTAAAGCACTGGTTTATTAACACGTGTTTCACATCTATCTATGAAGTTAAAGATGAGTGTGTGTGCCTGTGTGTGCACGTGTGTGTGTGTGTGTGTGTGTGTGTGTGTGTGTGTGTGAGTGAGTGCACGTGCACATACTTTGGACATTCTGCTCTGTGGCAAATGCATGCTGAATGCGGATTGTGAGCCATAATTGAGGATCCTGGGACCAGGACAAGATGGGGTAGAGTGAGGACATAGGTGTGTGAGTTGGCCACCTTGGCACCAGGGAGGTACAGAAGCCAATTATAACATGAGTTTGGGGGTGGTGTCCCAGATGTCAGCCCACTAGTTCTGACCTTGTGCCCCTCCACCCCAGCCAGTGCTGTAAACAGGTTGCTCAGCCCCTAGGGACAGAGGAACATCAGCTTCTTCACCTGTAGAGGGGAGGGAGGAAATTACTGGGTCAACAGCTAGGGTGTTTCTTCTCCTAGAATGAATGCTTCTTTCCACTTGATGGCCTGATGGATTCTATCTGGAGGAACCAGGTCCCACATGAATACTGGGGGGGGGGGTGCCATATTAGCCAGCCCCAAAGGGGTGAACAGTCTTCCAATAAATGGGGAATGGATGCTGGTGGTTGAGGAAATCGCATTTGCAAAGGCTCATGGGTAAGAAAATTCTGGCTTGCTTAGGGGACGGCTGGAGTATAAAAGTAAGGAAAGATGAGCAAGGAAAAGGAGATACAGACATTTGTATACAAGGCTTGCACTTGTATAAAATGCTCCTCCCTAGGGGCTGAGCAATCTGTTTACAGCATGGACTGAGATACAGACATTCAGTACAAGTGAATCTGTGTACAGCACAGATACCTGACTGAGATACAAACATTCTTGCGAGAAAAATGGCTGAGAAGAGCACCTTTGTGTCTCTTACTTTTCTTCACAGCACTCCTGACTCCTTGGTATTGCATTCTATGTGGCTGTGTTAGTTATTTCACCCTCCACCAGCCCGCAAGTTCTGTTAAGGTCTGGGCCACTTTTGCTTATTTTTATTCCCCAGCACCTAAACATACACAGACCTCACATTTGAGGGTGAAAAGCCACCTGGCAAAAGAAGAGGAAAGCACGGCCACTGTGGGGATACGAGGTCAGGGAGTGGAGACAGCAGAGGGAGGCAGGATGTGGAAGCAGGAAGGGCCCTCCGGCAAGTTCAGGCCGCAAGTGGAGGAGACACCAACTCTTCAGGAAACTTGAGCTACAAGCATGTGACAGCTCCAACTCCTGGAAGCCCTGACTGCAAGGTACTTCCGGGGGAGTGTCATTCTCCTGACAGCCATTGTGACACAGGGCACAGGAACCACTGAACTGACCCAGAAGCTGCATCAGAAATAAATCCAGCTATTTCAACATTCGATTTTCACCCCCTGCCCAGCTGGACAGAACCACACATCAAAGCCCTGAATGAGGTTGGGAACTCAGAGGGAAGCAAGAGCCAGACCAAGAAAATGTAGGACAATGTGGAAGTCAAATCAGGGCCACAGATTCCATGCTGAGGACCCAGTGGTACTATTATGGATATGGTTTGTCTCCAAAGACTCATGTTAGAATCTGATTTCTAGTGTAGGGTGGTGAAGATGAGACCTTCGGGAAGTGACTGGATTGGTGGACCATTGTCTTTCAAGTGACTCGGTCAGTTCTCTGCCAAGAACTGTCAGAGATCTGGCATCCCATCCATCTGTCACACACGCTCTTTTCCTACATGCTCGCTTCTCCTTTCTGCTCTGGCACCATATAACACAATACAAAGCCCTCACCAGAAGCTAAGCAGAGACCAGCACTATGCTCTTGGGCCTCAGAACTATAAGCCAAGATTAATCTCTGCTCATTCTAAATTCCCCAGCTGCAGCTGTTCTGCCATAAGCAACAGAAAACAAGAGTCAGACCAATAGCAGCAATCATTTATTGTAGAAGCAGAGAACTAGACACAGTTTCAGGCAGAGGACAAAGAAAGCCCGTAGGCACGGAAGGTCCCAAAGGCACTGGGCAGAGGGGATGGCAACTGGCTACAGGGAGACACCCAAGGTGTGTGCATTAGCCCTGTGGGTGGGGGCAGTCACCCAGCGAAAGGTGACCAGGAAGAATCCCAGTGAGAGAGCCCTTGGCAAGCCTTCCCAGAACGTGGAGAAGTGGTAGGATTGGGATTGTGGTGAGAGACAGACAACTTCCTGACTTAGAAAGCCCACCCCCCAGGAGAGGAAGAAGTGGCTGGGCTTGCAACCTTCTTCTCACGGCACCCCAACTGTCTGTCATCTGGAGGTCTTTCTGGGTGCACAGCTGCTGCCCGACGTCTTGCCGAGAGGATCCTTGAGTTCGCTCATGTAGTTGCCTTTGGTCTTGACATCTACAGCTGCGGGCTTGTAGCTGTAATTGCTTGAGGCACCAAAGCCCACAGTAAAACCAGCTCCTCCTGTCCCAGCAGTAGTGCTACTGATCACTGCTGGAAAGGGTGAGGAAAGACCCCAGTCAGCCTGCCACTGTGGCAGAGGCCCTGCTGGGCATGGAGTGGGGACTGCCCTAGCTCTCCCCTGCTGTGGGCTCATGTTGAGCTATTCTCTTTCATATGGATGTCCCTCGACTGATAGGCTCTTATGAGTACTCATCACGTGTGGCTTCATTTTCATGGACTGAGCCCCACATGTTTGACCTTTCCCTAGCAGTCTGTCAATCTATTGATATCAGACTTTAAGGTCCTAGCAGACAAAGCTCTATCAATGAGTTTCCCTGAGGACAGGCACTACATGAACAGAGGACTTCCATGCTGCTACTGGGGTGGGGAGAGGTCTTGGAACTATCCCTGCCTCTTAGTATCCAGCATCTCTCCAGGATTTAAGCCTGAAGGTGATTGTTTCAGGTGCCTTTTAAAAAACTAGTCTGCCTTTCAGGCCCCCTTCAATCCATCTTCTTACAACATAGGGTCTTTATGTTGGTCTGACCTCAAAAGAAAAAGAAGGCAGCCATGCAGCACTGTGCTTACAGCAAACTGCTGGGTGTCACCAGATTAGTGATACTATTGTTCCCATCTACTACTTCCATTCCACCGCCAAAGTCAGCTTCCCTGGCAGTCCATACACCTCTGTTGAACCCTCTCTGTGATTCTGTTTTGTCTTTTGCTTCATAGAGCTATGAGGACTTAGACTTCTGGTAAAGTGACAGTGGTCAGAACTGGGATGCATAGGTACTTACAGACACTCATGGAATTTGGGTGGTCACCAGACATCCTGTGGGGACAGAAGAAAGCGGGTGATTCCTCCCTTATTATCTTGCAGTCTCTCAGGAGGTCACCTCAGGGGGTAACTTTCCCTGCTAAGAACCTTTCCCCAACCCCACTGGGCCTCCTTCCGTCTTGCTCCTAGCAGGACCTCTCAAGCAATGGAGAACAGAGGAGAAAACTCTGCTGTAGGAGTCACTCACTGTCTAGCAGGGTCTCTGGAATTATCTATTGCATGAGCCAAGTTTATCCCACTTCTCTCACCCCGGGGATCCCATCAGCCTTAGACTATTAAGAAAGAGTTCACATCCTCACTCAGCCCCAGGCACTGCCAGGGTGATTTGAACTTGGAAGACTCTTGGTGGCCATTGTGCACCCCCCCCACCTGCCCATACTCCTTGACAAGCCAGGGAATGCTCTGTTTCTCAAAAATTGTGACATTAATATCCTGTCTCACAACCTCTGTGACTTTCACAGTTTGATCCTTCTTGCTGAATTACTTCCCGACCCCCAGGGAAGCCAGTTTGCTGAAGATTTATTTCAGCAGGATACCTGCACAGAACTACACTGTTTGCCCCCCCCCCACCTCCTAGGAAAGTGGAGACAAAACCTATCCCACACAGGTTGTCCACCCCTCACCGGCTCTCCTCGCCCTCCAGCAGCATGCGGTAAGTGGTGATCTCGATGTCCAGCTCCAGCTTCATATTCAGGAGATCCTGGTGCTCCAGCAGCAGTCGGGCCAGCTCCTCCTTGCCCTGCTGCAGGGCCCCCTCCAGCTCATGGAGCTTGACCCGTGCATCCTTAAGGGCACAGTCTCCCCGCTGTTCCGTGTCAGCGATAGATGTCTCCAGGTTGGAGCACTGAGGAGCAAAAAATTCGGCACTTTGAGTCAGAGTCCAGTTCCGATCTCTTGTGGTCCTGACCGAGCAAATGTTTCAATTGTCTCTTGGTTGATTTAACTTTGAGCATCAGTAAAATTGAGTCAGTCCTCTTAACTCCAGATTGGAGCCATCCCAGCTCAGCCCTCGGCATCTGAAGTAGAGACCTATCCCCGGGTGAGTGGAGGGGCAGGGTATCAAAATGGGCTATATGTGGACCCAGCCCTGTCCTACCGAATCTGAAGTATCAGCTATACAATTCTAAGGACAACACAAAAAAAAAAAAAAAAAAAAAAAAGTCTCCAGGTGGCCATACTTAATGCAGCTTTGCATGTACAGGCTGTCTCAGGAGTTACTGTAAATCACAGGAGGAGAGTGGGACTTGATACCATCCCTATTAATCAAATGTCTTTTGAGTAAGCTTACCACACCTAGAGTCTCACCCCCAGAACCCCACAGAGAACTATATTAAAAGTCAAGGACAGACTTCAAAGATGTTACATAACAAACAGGCTCTGCAGGAGATGCACACTTCTGGTAGGTGGAGTCATGCAACCCACTGGAGGCCACCGCAGGTGGGGTTGTGTGCTTGTCTGCATGGGACAACTCTAGACCCTTCCTGAATTTTGTAGTCTATTTTCTTGCTGCTCAGCTAAGGTTTCGATAGGATCTAAGCACCAGCTTTCTGTTTCTGTGGTGTCCCCTCCTATGGAGTTGACTTTGCTTCACGTCAAGGAAAGCGACAACTAATCCTGACGCCAAACAGATTTCTACACTGTTTGAAGCTGGTGCTACTGCCTTGGCTAGGCAGCCCCTGGTTTAGTCAATACCCACAACCTCAAGAAGACACCCAGGACCCAGCTGCCTGACCCCAGAAAAATTGTGTGTCCTTCTTGAGACTGTAAAGGAGGGGTTTAATAAACTCTGCCACCTGAATTCAGCTGTAGTCCTCTGTCCTTTTTCACTGACCAGGATTCACAGGGTGAACCCAGGAAATGTCAAGCACTTGGATCTTCTGGATGTCAAGGGAGTTGAGAGGACATGAAAGTTTAACATTCTTTGGAACCAATATTACATGGATTCTGGGGCCACCAAATTCCGAGGCTTTGAAGTGGAACTGTGGTCTTGTTTGGTTGAGGAGGCAATAAGAGCAAAATAGGCCATTGGCTGAGACTGCTCAAGAGGTGTCTGAGGACTGGGGATATAGCTCAAAGGACCTGCCTGCCAAGTATAAGATCCTGAGTTCAATTCCACATACATAAAAAAGAACATTTAAATAGAGACCAAGTGTTGCAGAATCTCCTCAGAAACATCTTTCCTGACCAACAGAAGTGGGACTGTTCTAATTTGAAAAATGTCATTTTCCCATTGATAACTTCACCTAACCATGAACGAATAGCATTTGACACTGAATGCTGGGGGAGAGCTGCATATGCCTGCACTTGCCCTGCGTTGTGCTGCTCTTGGTCTCTCTCTCTCTCTCTCTCTCTCTCTCTCTCTCTCTCTCTCTCTCTCTCTCTCTCTCTCT
>PVJA010049146.1:0-13887 GCA_004027025.1 Myocastor coypus
TGTACATGCTAGGCACCCGTAATGATGAGCCTCGTCATAGGGAATAATCTGTGCCTGTACAGGATTTTTTCTTCCCTTTCTCTGTGCTCCACTCAATCCCTCTTCTCCTTATTTACAATAGCTTTGTTTCTACCTTCTCCTTCTTTTCTCTTTCTTACATTTTCTTTTTTCTCTTTCCTCCCTCCTCTCTCATTGTCTTCTTCATTGGAATGTTTTCTTCCTAATATCTAACACTCATTACATACTTTGGTCCTTGTTACACATTAGGTTTCTTACATAGGAAACAATGTGGTATTTCAATATATGTTTCTGATTCATATCACTCAACAGTACGTTCTCTGTTAGCCGGGCGTGGTGGCTCATGCCTGTAATCCCAGCACTCGGGAAGCTGAGGCAGGAGGATCGGTGTGAGTTCAAGACCAGCCTGGGCTACAAAAGTGAGCTGAAGGCCAGCCTCAACTGCATAGCGAGACCTTGTCTCAAAAAGACAAAAAAAAAAAAAAAACAAAACTACGTTCTCAGGGTGCATCCATTTATCTAGAAATATTTCCAGCTTTTCCTTATTTATGGTAGAGTAGTACTCCACTGTATAAAAAATCTTCTTCATCCATTCACCAGTTAATGGGCATTTAGGCAGCTTCCAAGCTTTCCTATTATAAACTGTACCTCTCTAAACATGGGTACACATTTATCACTATGCTATGATGATTCTAATTCTTTCAGGAAAATATTAAGAAGGGAAAAATTCTGGGACAAGTGGAACCTACAGTGCTAGTTTTCAGAGGAAAACGCTGATTTCCACGTGGGTGCACCATTGAACACTGTCCAGTAAATCATATTTGTGTGCTAATGGCAGCCCCTTCTGTCAGCCTCTCATCACTGTGACTCGTCTAATGCCCTTGGAGCAGGTCGCAGGCCAACAGACAAGAGACGGTCAGGACAAGAGAGCAGACAAAATGACTGCTGGGGTCCATGGCCCTAGGGCATGTCTATGTGACACTCCAAATGCAAACAACCGAGTTATAACTCTACACTTGTATGCACAGAAAGAATTCTAGGTCCTGTGGATGAAATTCAAAGCAGGAATCAAACTGAAAACGTCTGGATTTTAGAACTGCAGTCCTGTATGCAGCACCCACATGAAAACATCTGTGTACCAAAAGCAGTTCCAAAGGCACAGTGAGGGACATGGGTGCTCTTTCCAGTCCTCTACCAGCCTGTCAAGTTCAACTGACTCAGTCCTGCTGCACTCAAACCTTTGGAAAGGATGGCAAATTTTAATCATCTGTGTGATTAAAGTAACTTAATCATTGTCATTTAATCACTGGGGTTGAAGGTTCCTAACAGCTATGAGGAAGAAGGAGAGAAAAAAGATAACTAAAATTTTGTTTTGCATGGTGGATTACTTTAATGCATAGCTTGATGGGTAGAAAACTTATAAAGATCTGAGCTGTGGGGTCTGGGCCATTGTTGCAAAAATCAACATAACATAAATTAGCAAACAGCCCAGTAGTAAGTCGTCCATTTCTCCAGAAACATCTCAGTTTTTATTAGCAGTCAGATTTTGTTTTCTTCAGTATTCCATACGCTCACACCTTCCCTCTGTTATTACATATCCTTGATTTTCCTCTAACTTTTTACAAAATGAAGTCCTCATGATGTCTTCTCTGCCAGGGAACATTGCCTAAGTCTAACATGCCGTATAATTTAGGCTGATTCATTTCCTATGAACACAGCCCACTTTCTGCACTTAGCCTACAACTGTGGAAACTTCCCTGGCCCACTTTAGTACCAGATCCACGGTTCCAAACCCAGTTCACACATCCAGTGAAACGTATGCATCACCTGCATTCTGGCGTACTGATGAATATTGCCGCATCTACAAAGCTTTTGAGACGTTTAAGCCAAAACAGACCCCTTTTAGATGACTCTGCCAACTGACTTGGTACCATGGTGCGATCCTCAAGAATATCATTCCTGAGGACATTTTCACAAGGTTATTGTCACTGTGAAGGAAGGCCTTGCCACTGTCTGAGTACTGATAGGACCTCAGAAAAGCTGAGTGACAAAGGACTTTGAGTCCCACACCAAAATCAAATACTCACTGAAACTATATGAAAGTATGGATTCTTGATTCAGTAGTTTCCTGCATGAGTTGCTCTTGAAATAATTCAAATAAGGAAGTATCAATTTCAATGTATTTGTTTCAGCATTATGCACAGACAGCGTGAAGCACTAGGCGCAATGCTCCTATCCAAAAATACAGAAATAGATACATGGATTGTGTCAAAGAAATTCAAGGGGCCAGAATTTGCAATAAATAAAAATGGGAAAAGTAAAACACAAAAAAGTATTTTCTGATGTCAGTAAAAGCTTGAAAGTTTTTTGTTTGTTTGTTTGTTTGTTTGTTTGTTTTTGTGGGACCAGGGTTCAAACTCATGACCTTGCACTTGCCAGGCAGGCACTTGTGCCTCAGAGCTATCTCCCCAGCCCCTAAAGCTTGAAAGTTTAAATATTCAGCATTCTACAAAGAAGATTATTTTCAGAATCGGCAGGACTAAACTAAGTTCGCACAGTTCCTAGATTACATGAGCTCCAAGATGTGAGTTGTACTGTGGATAGCTGTAATCCCCTACCCAGCAGCTATAAATGGATGGAATAACCAGGAGAAAAGACATGGTAGAGGATTTATGATTACAAACTACAAATATGTAAACTACACTTAATTAGATTTAAACATCAGAAATCACAAGTGGAGGAAGACTCAGGAAAAAGTCCCTCGTGGACTAGACCCAACTATTCTTTGAGCCCTAGCAGTTGTTGCTTCTTCTCTTTTAATAAGGAGAAATTCGGAAGACATATCAGAAGCCAAAGACCATTCCATATGTGTTATGCTGTGCTGCAATTGTGTAACACTTTTTTATATAAATCAAATAAATAGATGGAGAGGAAGAGGATCAGATCTAACCATGAAGTAGACCTGGAGGCAGAGCCTTTTGGAAGAGAAAACCACAATGATGTCACCGCCTTTAGAGAGAGGAGACACTGGTGCTCTGTCCCAGCACCTCCCAGGCATCAGCACTGTTGCATTCTTGCTGGAAAAATTATGTCTCCTTTCCTTTCTTAAAAAGCCTTGTGATTAAACCATGAAAAAGTTTTGCTAAAAACACAAATGTAACAGCCCCTACACTGTCAGGTTTCCAAAGTGAAATGGCACATGTTCCAGGTATGATTCACTGTCTGTATTTTGCAATTAACTGCCTGGCTTGAGACGTTTCTGGTTTCACTAAACAATCTGAAAATGGCAAGAACTTTTCTCCAAAACATAACTGTCACATTACTCTTCTAACAATATACATTGTTTGGAGATGATAATATTGAGATACCAAACTCTAACAGACAACCATTTAAAAATTTGTATTCAGAGCTTTTAAATCATGTTACATATCATTTGGGAGTGCACAGTTAAGCAGAAGGGCAGACGCAGTGAGAAGGGAGGGAGACAGGGATGCAGCAGGCAGGAACCATCTTTGGCCTCTTCCTGATATTGGTACGTTAACACTGGCAACAGGGTCCTTAGCATTTGCACAACAACTAGCTGAAATACACTTTTTTCATTTCTGTAAGAATTAAAGATGGCTTAGCTGTGTATATTTGGAATGCTACCCGTTGGGACACAGGGAAAAAAAAATCTACGTTTCAGAAGAACTAGAAAAGATCATCTAAAATTGTGTAGTCACACATCGAATTATCTAACTGTACAAGGAATGTTCCAAATTTCTCCTGAAAGGTAAAAAAAAAAAAAACTTTCCCAGTAAGTTGTTCTGTTTTCTTGGGTTTCAAAACCTCAATCTGAAATCTTTCAGTCCAGTACTGTTACTGCTGCCTACAACTGGCTGCTGGGCTGGTGTAGCAATCCTCACACACTGTATGCAAATTTACATGCTGGATTCAAAGACTTAGCTGGAAGAAAAATTAAAATATTAACATTTTTTCAGGTTAAAACAGATGATAATACTTTGGATATGCGAGACTAAATTAAAATATATTAACGTTAATTTTATCTGTTTCTTTTTTCTTTTAATAACTTGGGTAATGGAAGATTTAAGAATAAATATGTCAGAGCCAGTGACATAGCTCAGTAGACTAAGCACCTGCTTGGGTAAGTGCAGGAATAGGGGCTTGAACCCTGGAACTACCTAACTCACTAGACCTGACACCCAGTAGTACACTGAGTAATCTACTGAGACCAGGTATGGTGGCGCATACCTGTAGTCTCAGCACTGGGGAGGCTGAAAACAGGAGGATCACTATGAGTTTGAGCTGTGTAGTGAGACCCTATATCAAATACATTTTTTAAAAAGGTTAAATGTGTCACTCATGTTAGTGATGCTTATATTTCTATAATGATATCTAAATGCATCAGATTTTTAAAAATCAGGTGAATTCCTTCTAGCCTTAGAGTCTGACCCTAAGAAACTGATAAACTAAGATGCCAGTCCTTTTTAGAGTCATCACAGAGAAACTTAGCTCTTGTTCATACTCCACTCTTTCTCAGCTTTCACTAAGGCATGTCACCGCCCAGTCTGTTTCCCTCCCAGTCAAGAATGAATGCACCAACTTGGCCACAGACTGCACGAGGCCATTCACAGGGATGTTCTAGACAGATCACATATTTGCCATAGGGTCATATTTCACACAGTGGTTACAGCCACACTAATGTCTTTTTTTGATGATCTGTAATAAACCATGCTCTCTTTTTGCTTTAGTAACCATACAAAATGAGTTGTGGTATTCAACATCATCCAAAGTCCCACAATCCAGTGATCTCCACATATGCTAGTACATATGTGTCAGCTGGGAAACATCTGAAATCTAGTGAGATCCAGGCATAATGTCTGGAGATTCTCACTTAGTAGGTCTTGATGACATCCAAGGTCCTGTCTGTACTCTAAGAAGCTTCCCATGTTACTGAGGCTTAGACACAGGGAACTAGTGCAACTACATTTTTTTCTGTAACTGGTAAGATGAACTGAGTGGAAAGGCAGAAGGCCCGAGGACCTGGAAGCCAAGATGCAGGACTCCTACTGTAGTCCACTGACATAACACAAGGACAGTCTTCAGACACACACATTACTCACCCTTCAAGATACCCAGCCATCAGAATATCTTCCTTGTCAGTTTTAACATCCAACTCTGGTTCACCATTAAGCAGAAGTTTCAAGTTATAAATAACCAACAAGGTACCTGGCAGAAAAGTAGATGTTGGATATGTCAGCATTTTAAATATATTGGGCTAACACCTCATCTATGGTACTGAGTTTGCTATTGATAAAATGTTCTTTTGTGCCTCAGTAAATAACATGTTTGGATATGTCCCAAAATACGTATCTTCCAGCAGATTCTGCTCTCTGCCAAAGAGTGTTGAGTTTTTATAACATAATGTTTTTTATTACTACTCAATTCATTATAATCCTTTCAAATTCTGGTACTCTTTTCATAATTTGTATCATGCAAATTGTTAGAAGCCTGAGCCAGGTTTGTATTATAGGCAGAGCTCTCATCAGTAGAACTGAAATCGATGCATAAAGAAGAAAGATGAGATTTTAAAACTGTAAAAATACAAAGTATTGAGCCGGGCGTGGTGGCACACGCCTGTAATCCCAGCACTCGGGAGGTTGAGGCAGGAGGATCGGTACGAGTTCGAGACCAGCCTGGGCTACAAAAGTGAGCTCAAGGCCAGCCTTAGCTGCAGAGTGAGACCCTGTCTCAAAAAGACAAAAAAAAAAAAAAAAAAAAAAGTATTGTTTGTAGACTTCATGACTGGTACTGGCAGACTTTCTCTACAAAAGGCCAGATAGTAAATATTTTAGGCTTTGTAGGCCATATGGTGTCTATCACAATTACTCACAATTCAACTCTGCCTCTTTAACACAAAATCAGCCATAGAGAGTATATAAATAAATGAATGTCACCGTGTTCTAATAAAATTTTATTAGTAAAAACAAAAATCAATTGTGGCCTGATTTGACAGCCCCTGCTCTAAAGAACAGCTAATAAAAGACCTCTAATGATTTATAAAGCTAATTGATAGGAATAAAAAACAGGACAGCTTAAAAAACTTTTAAAAAACAAATTCTACTTTTGGTGGGAAAATAGTACAGTGGCTAAGAATATGAACTTTGGAGCTCAAACGCCTGGATCTAAATTATGTATTACTATTTATTAATATAGTGATCTCACTTAAATTTTCTAACCATCTAAAGCTAAATTTTCTAAACTATGCAACAGAATTTAAGGAAAGCCTGCCACATATAGATTTTTTTGAGAATTAAATTGTCTTCATTTTTAGAAAACATTTGGAAAAGCATTCAGGAAATAAGAAGCCATTCCTTAATATCTGCATAATTAGAAGTAAACCCAACGGTTGCTTTAAAATATATTGCTAAGGGGCCCAGCGGGATGGCTCAGTGGTCTAAAGCGCCTGCTTGGGAAAGCTTGGGCGGCTTCAGGGACCATGGTTCGATCCCCGGCACCACATGCTGCGCCAGCCCTGCCCTCGGGATGGGCTGAGCCAGCCATAAAAATGAGTAAACAAGCAAAGGTTCTGAAACAAGAATAAAAATAATAAATAAAATTTTAAAAATTCTTTAAAAAAATAAAATAAAATATATTGCTAAGAAAGTGCCACTATTGTTCCTCAATGACAAATAAAAAACAGTGACTTCAAACATTACTTTTAAGAAAAATGCCCCACCAGACAAGAAATGATGGAGGTAAAAAAAGTCAAACCTAAAACAAGCTCTTTAAAGACTTACTGCAAGTTTAATACAAGTCAGTCACAAGAAGCTGAGAGCACACAGCTTTCATATCAGAAGCAGTGCCCTTTTGGCTCTAGATATGAAAATGGTGGAAGTCAGGGCAAAATCAGGACTAGTAAACGTCAAAGGTCACAGTGTACTGTATGTGTGTGGCAAAAATCAGCAGAAACAAAGTAAGTGGAAGATCTGTTAACCTGAGAGGAAAATGTTGACACAGATGTTTTAACTCTGCCTCGAAACAGTTAAAATTGTACAAGCTGCTAACTCTGCCATTAGTTGGCATCACACAATCTTGGACGCTGCAGTAAACATCTCCTAACCCTGCCACATGGTGCAGGGAGTGGGAAGTCATTGTCGTTGAAGCATGCACCTTCCTCTTTTCATTTGATTTCATGAAACTCTTGCAGACACAAACTTTTCTAGTAACTCATGTTTAGATTCTCTTAAAATTCATATTGACAAAATGAATGACTGCATCCATGTGAGAGTAGCAATACAAAAAATATGAAACTATTGGGGCCGGCAAGATGGTTCAGTGGTCTAAAGCATCTGCTTAGGCAAGCTTAGGCAACCACAGGAAATGCAGTTCAATCCCCAGCACCACATGCTGGGCCAGCCCCACCCTCAGGGCAGACTGAGCCAGCCATAACATATATATATATATATATATATATATATATATATATATATATATATATATATATATATATGATGAATGTCTTTCAGAAAACAGTAATACAAATACTCATCAAAATTTTAGAATTTTTATGATCTTACCACATTTTCCATAGATCATGTCAAACTGCTGCATTAGTTCTGCTTCATTTTGAAATGGAGAGAATTTATGAATTATGGAAAGTTCTGCTGAGAATTTTTGGTGATCATCTGTGAAAGATTCTCTGGTTCTTGTTAACCACGAAGTCACTGGAACTACAACCTGCGTTTAAAAAGTGAATTTACCGTGAAATATATAGTACCATCATCTCTTTCTCTTTCCTATGAATTTTATGTTTTAAAATTTAAGTGAGGGGCCTGGGAGATAGCTCCGTGGCACAAGTGCCTGCCTGGCAAGTGCAAGGTCATGATTTGAACCCTGGTCCCACCAAAAAAATAAATAAATAAATAAATAAAAATTTAAGTGAAAGCAGCACAATGTGTGATAGCTAAATCCTGGAAATAACCAAAATGCCCATCATCTGCAGATTGGTTGAAAAATATATGGTATTTTCATAAAATGGAATACTGTTCAGCTATAAGGAATGATAAACTAGAAGACTTCATATATAAATGGATGTATCTTGAACGTATACTCATAAGTGAAATAAGCCAGACCTACATATGCAAATATCATGTAGTCTTCCTAGTTTAAGGACCCAGCCCACACACTGTACTCTGTAGAACGATTGTGGGGACAATATGCAGTATGTCAACTTTCAAAAAAAAAGAAAGGGGAAAAGAAAACAAAAAAAGTAATGTTGATTTAAAAGTGTTAATGCTTAATTGTTTGATCAATCCTATATACCTATATGTATTAATCTAAACTGATCTGATGATGAAAATATGTAATACAACCATTGTTAAATTTAAACAATAAAAATATTAAATTAAAAAAAATAAATAAAATAAAATGGGAAAAAAAATAAGGACCCAAAAGAAGAAATAAATAAATAAATAAATAAATTTTGGGTGGTACCAGGAATCAATCTCAGGACCTTGCATTTTCTGCAGTCTCAACTCCTATGTTTTGGTTTTGTTTGTTGTTTGTTTGTTTGTTTGTTTTGGAAGAGTGACTTAAACACAAAATGCAATTGGAAGAGTTAAAAAAATATTTATTGAAAGTGTTATTGTTAATCTGTTTGATCAGTCTTACATACTTATGTCTGTTGATCTATACTGATTTAATGATGAAAATATGTAATGGAACCATTGTTAAATTTTTCTTATTTTGAAATTCTGTACTATATGTACTCTTCTCACTTTTTTTTGTTTGTTTTCTGCTATTTTTACTCTTAAAAATATAATAAAAAAAGGGGGACACCCACTCGGGACTCCCTTCCTGTCTCTCTCTTGGATAGTAGCTTTCTTTCTCTCAATAAATATGTTCTGCTCAAAATATATATATGTAATAAAAAAGAGTAAAAAAATTTAAGTGAAAAGTATGGTAGATTAATTCTACTTTTCATTTAAATTGTAAAATGCAAAGTTAAAGCTTTATTGTCAGTGCATGACTATATTCTAATTTTACAAAAAAAAGACAGGCAACATGCATGCACATGCAGGGTTTCACTTTAAATTTCGCCATTGTAGAATATGAGGACAGATGGAGTCTATCGGTGCCCCCCCAGAAGATGGGCAGAATGGCAGAGAAAACAACATTATCAGCACTTTAGACAGCACACCAAGCAGCACCACTCAAGGCCCCATCCAGAAAAGCAAGGAGCCAGCCGATTGGCAGCCCAGTGCCAGAAGCAGCATCAAGATCTGTGTCAGGTTGCAGCTCCTCCCCGTCTCCAAACACCTGGGACTTATTCTCTGAAAGGAGTGGCACAACGTGTTTCTGGAGCAGCAGACACACAGGCACTGTCACCAGAGGGACCCTACTAAGATGAGAGAGATAGAAAGAGAGTGCATGTGGTGGAGACTGAGAACTCCAGATGTCTTTTCTCATCTGCTTCCCCAAATGGCTGGCAGCTTGATATTCTGGCAGAAGACTGAGGAAACCTGACGGGAAGGAAAGGCCTAGCGAAAGTGACACTAGGGGCCGTCTCACAGAAAAGCTCAGTCAGACTGTTGGATCACCTAATTGGTGTACTAAGAGCTGCCAATCCCACGCTCTTGGGACTTTCAATCAACATTTTATTGGACTAATAAAAGTGTTCCAGACTAAGGGTCATCTAAAAAAAATCTGATATGATAAACAGAAACCACATAAACAAAAATAAATAAAACAATTTCCAGTGGAAATAGAAACCATACAAGGAAGATGAAAGTGTCAGAGAAATAGAAACGTCACTGTTAACCACCTGCAGGTGTTACAATACTGTATATATGAAGCAAAACCAGATCTCTTGAAAAAGGATCACTGAGAAAATAAAACATCCTTCTTGTAAATTAAAAGTATGAATTTAGGAAAATAATTCTATGTAAGAATTAGAAGGAGGAGAGGAGGAGGAGGATTAGGAGGAGGAGAAAGAGGAGAAGAGAAGGAGAAGAAGGAGGAGGAGAAGGAGGAGAAAGAGAAGAAGGAGAAAAAGTCAAGAAAATAGGACCAGTTTCCAGAAGTCCAAGAACAAAAACTCAGAAGTTACAAGAGAAAAAAAGAATATGGGTATAAGAAAATCACCAATGTTACAGGATTTCAGATGGGAGTTACAGAATGAGTTTCCAGATATCCAACATACTCAATGCTACACCTGCAACTAGGCTGTATAGACAGCACACTGAAATCATAATATTAGTAAGGAAGAAGACTCTTTTGATCTTCAAAATGCAGTGTGAGGGAAAGAAAAGAATGGGCCACAGGCAAAACAAAGGAGTAAAATTTAAATAAATTTAGATTTCTGAATAACAACCCTACAAAGTAGACAATGAAGCAATATTTTCAAAATTTTGAAGGAAAAATGTATGCTAGCCTAGGAAGAACACCAAGCCAATTTATTCTTAACTGCTGAGGTAAAGTAAGAACACTGTAATGGCGTGGGGCCTCACAGTAGTGTGCTGCCCATACGTGTCCTCTGCACAACTACCATGAAGACAACAACAGGCATTGTATTAATTATTGCAGCTGTCCTACTAACGTGTTTTGAAACTGTCCGTTATGGTTTATGTCTAGTTGTCCCCTCAAAGCCTCATGCAATCATGGGGCGGGGACCTCTAGACTTTGAGCCTTGATCCATGATGCACTGGGATTATGTATTTTAGTGTTGGTGAGATTATGGTCTGAGTACTGCTGGGAATTATAGGTGTGGCCTGAGGTGGATAGGCTAAGGCACAGAGCCTGATGTAATTTAAAGAGAGACAGGAAGACAGACTCAGGCTGTTGCTGTCTGCTGCCCTGGTTGGTCTCTCACCATTTTGTTGCTGTTCTGCCTCCATGAACTGCTGGCCTCTGCATTGTGCCTCTCTGCCTTGGATCCAGCAGAGTATGGACTGAAACCTCCACAAACTGTGAGCTAAATAAACCTTTCCTTCCTTCATTTTGAGTGTTGGGTATCTGTCCCAGCATTGAGAGAAAAGTAACTAAGACACTGTCTCACTGTTATTTTTTATTAAAAGTAATAAAATTATTTTTAAAATGAAAAAATGAATAAAAACAAACAGAACCAAAAAAAAAAAAAAAAAAACAAGAAGCAGCAGCTACATGCTGCACCAGCCCTGGTGCACTGAAACAGCGATTGAGACTGGGCGTGGTGACGCATACCTGTCATCCCAGCTCTTCGGAGGCTGAAAACAGGAGAATCACTACACATCCGATTTACATAGTGAGACCCTATCAGCCCTGTAGACCCTGTCCTAAATATAGAAAGAAGAAGAAAAAAAAAAAAAAAAAAAAAAAAAAAAAAAAAAAAAAAAAAAAAAAAAAAGCAGCAGCTACAGAATGGGTCACATCAAGAGGTGGGAGCAAGCTCTGAAAGAACAGCACTGGGATCCAAGTTCTGACAGACAATGACAACAGGGCCCAATACAGGAGGACCCCTAAGTACCAACCTCAGAAAACAGGGCTGTGAGCTGCATCACAGGAGGCTCTGGAGCAGAGGTATCAGGAAAACAAAGCTCATGGGAAGATCAGTTGGAAACTGAAATGACCTGAGTCGCTGAATATAGAAAACCAGGAAAACATTCAGTGGTAGTGGCAAAGACAGCTGGGCAGTCCATTATTAATTCTAGAAGAAATACACAGCTGTGCTTAAACAAAACAGCCACTTAGGACATAACACAACATGCATCCTGGTCACCGTACATCTGCTGAACATTGACCTAACTGAAGTTAGGAGAGCACTGTCTCAGGGGTGAAGGGAGCTGGAAGACCACGCAGGTGTGAGAAGTGGAGAAGAAAGAGAAAGCAAACCCATGCTTTGGCCACTCGCAGCTCTCTAACCTCACAGCTCTATCATCACTGTCAATAATTTGGTAGTAATAGCTCCACACGCTGTCCAAACAGTATTCCTTTCCAACAGCATAGTTCTGTTAGTATTCAATTCATACGTTTCTGCTTTGTTTTGAGACAAGGCTGAAAACTTTGTGATGGGCAGGTGGGCTTCCCCTAGCTTTCTACCTTGCACAGAGCTTATGCAGTGCCAAGCAGACCACAGTCTCTCAGCCTGGCATGTTGTGTTGACTTAAAACAGACATTCACAATAGAACACAGACACTGCAGATTAATGAAATGCCTCTGGGTCAGCAGACAGTCGATACTATCACTAGGAATACAGTATTACACCTATTTCTTTTTTTTTTTTTTTTGTCTTTTTAAGACAGGGTCTCACTATGCAGTTCGGGTTGGCCCTGAGCTCACTTGTGTAGCCTAGGCTGGTCTCAAACTTACACTGATCCTCCTGCCTCAGCCTCCCAAGTGCTGGGATTACAGGCATGTACCACCACACCAGCTGACCTATTTTCAATTCAATCCCCTTATTTATTTTTTTTTCTTGTTTCAGAACTTCTGTTTGTTTGTTTATTTATTTATTTTTATGGCCAGCTCAGCCTGCCCTGAGGGCAGGGCTGGTGCAGCATGTGGTGCCAGGGATTGAACCACAGTCCCTGCAGCCACCTAAGCTTTCCTAAGCAGGCACTTTAGACCACTGAGCCATCTTGCCGGGCCCTCAATTCAATTCCTTTATATTTTATTTACTGAGTCTTTGACTCCAATATTCTACTCATTTTTTAAAATTATGATGCATTTATGGCACAACTATTGGACAGATTTTCCAGACTTCTCCCAGAAAATTCACTGTGCATTAATGGACCTCCTTTTTCTGGAAAATCTGGGTACTTGTAGAATAAAAGTAATGTCCTACAAAAGGCCTCCAGGGACTAGGGTTGGAGCTCTGTGATGCTGCTCTTGATTAGCATGCCTGAAGCTCTTGAGTTGATCCCCAGCACTGCAACTGATGACTGATCAATTGATCAGTCTATAGCTGGTACAGACCTCCAATGAACCCCAGAGTAGATACCCTTCTCTGCAATTCTCACACATAGTTCTAAATTTATAAATCCTAAACAATAAAGAATTTACAATAGATTTCAGCTTCTGGTAGGATAAAGGAAGCAACACTTGCCATGGATGGGAAAGACCCCAAATCTTACCTCACTCAGACCTTCTCCTTCACAGAATGTCTGAGAAAAAAGCACACAGGTCATTGTCTCTTCCTTCTTTGTAAAGAGAATAACATCTCTTCCAATTCTCATGGATCCACTACATGGAAAATGAAGAACATAATGATTCATACCTCAGAAAGTCAAAGTGACAAAAACAAGGTGGTATGGCTAGGTGTCCTGCAATGGACAGCTCCTCTCCACAAGCTGCCCTACTGACCTATAACACCAAGGGGCACAATCATTATTTTACTGCTCAAAGTAGCACTGAAGAAGTGGAGTCGATTCAGCCTCATTCATGCTCCAGTCATGGCTACTGGGACCAGGTTCCATCCCAAGCTAAGAATAATCACTCAGCCTTATGAGACCACAGGTGGGCCTCAGGCCTCGTTTCTCATTGATACAAGCTAGAAAAAGCTCTAGGCACGACACTTAGGCTACAAGACACTTTGAAAAATAACAGAACACAGAGGAGAAATAAAGTTTGAGCAGCATCCAGAGCTATCATTTCAGAAGTGTCTATGAGAAGATGCACCTTGACTATGTGTGAGAATTAATTTTTAAAATGTTGCATGAATCAAGTCAGTTGTGGGTTTGGAGATTCCAAAACAACACAGAACCTCTCCACAAGTTTACACTGTTTTGAAGTCTTATGGTTTCTCTCAGTCTGTGTAACACTGCCCTTAATGCTGTTTACAGTATCAACAGTGCATGCACTAAGGGGGGAAATACCAACCTTTTGAGACCATTG
>PVJA010049147.1:0-13885 GCA_004027025.1 Myocastor coypus
AAAAAAAAAAAAAAAAAAAAAAAAAAAAAAAAAAAAAAAAAAAAAAAAAAAAAAAAAAAAAAAAAAAAAAAAAAAAAAAAAAAAAAAAAAAAAAAAAAGAGCACAGAAGCTACTGGGGAGCACAGAAACTTCTAGAGGTGACTATGTACAATGTGTTCAATGCTACTCCAAATGGAAGCATCGGACAGTCACAGGAAACACAGATAGGCTTCCTGGTATAGGCAATGAGGGGCTGGCAATTGGGGACAGCTTTTAAAAGAAGTAAACATGGTCCACAAAGATGGCCTCGACTAGGCTGGCTGTCGATGAAGGTACAGATGAGAAAAGGATGCAGACAGAGAAAAGAGGCAATAGATGCGCAGGGCTAGTAGTGAGGGGACCTGCTCCATGCAGAGCCCTTGTGTTCAGGAGCCAGGCTGCAGTGAAGCAAGCGCCAATGGGAGAGGTCACAGCTCACCACCTATGGGTTTCCCTTCACTATGGGGCACAAAGAGCAAAATGAGCCTTAATGGGATGATGGCTCCCAGGGCGTAACACTGTGGCTTGGACTTGACTTGTTTCCCATGTGCCTGTGCAAGGAGGTGGGCCTTGAAAAGGTGGGGCCCAGTGGAGGCCCCTGGGTCCAGTGAGGCCGTGCCCTTCACAAGGACTGACCGCTCGCTTCTGCATGGCCTCCCACCACTGCAATTGGCAAGGAGGTGACAAAGCCCAGGGGGCCACCAAAGTCTGGGCAGCACCCTCTATACTCTCAGCCTTCAAAATTGAGCTAAAAAGTCCTCTTAACTTCATAAAGTCAGCTGCTTCTAAATTTAACTGTAGTAAGGAAAAGCTGATGAATGCAATTGGCAAGCTCACTCCTGTGGAAGCGTGGAGGAGGGGCTGGAATGGGGCAAGGTGGAGGAAGGATGCTACCAGGAAGCAGGGGGCAGTGAACAGGGCAGCCTGGGACAGCTGTGCAGCAATGGGACATTGGTGCATGGATGGACTCGGGGCCCCTCAGAAAGCACAACATGTCAGGAAGAAGTGAAAGGCAATAGGTAGGTTTCTTGGAAAGAGTAACAGGGTCATGTGTGTGTGTGTGTGTGTGTGTGTGTGTATGCTGTGTGTCAGGTGGTGCTATGGGAGGCACAGGAGAAATGCGCTTGCTGGAAAGACAATAGGAAGAGCCATGATCTACAGGAGGGAACTGACACCTTCTAAGAACTAAATCTTTATAAGCAGGCACTAAAGGGAGACCAATCTCAGTTTGCTAAGGACCTTCTAGGATGAAAACAAGGACTACCTTGGCTGATAAAGCGCCTCCCACCCCAGGGATGTGCAGAAAGGCCTGGTGCCTCTCTGGCAAGGAATGGGGCCTCAAGCATCAAAGAGGTCAGGAGAAAGGGTGTGTCTCCTACACCTCTGCACCCAGGCAGGGGGTCTGGTAAAGCAGGCCAGCCCTGTCATGTTGCTGCCAAGCTGTCAACTAAGCTCCCCGGTGCAGGAGGACAAAGGCCAGCCCTCCTGCCTACATGCCATCTCCTGCCCCAGCACAGCAGCTCTCTTTGCCCCACTGGCTTCTTACATGCATGGTGGGCTCTTTCTCCACTGCAGGTCCCTATCTTGTGCCCCTTAGGTCTAGACAGAAACAGCTCTCCCAAGGGACCCTTCCCCGAACACCCAGTCTAAATCAAACCAATCCCTGTCTAGGGTCATGTCTCTTGATATCCAGTCTGCCTCCTTCACTAGACTAACCATCAAGTGCCCATCAGATGGTGAATTTCAAGATAATGGCTGCAATGGCATCCTAGGGCACTGGACCCCACCTGCAGAGTAAGAGTACTCAATACCTGTTAAGTAGTCATCAGTCTGGAACAAAGAACACAGCCAGCCTAGGGTGGCGTATTAAAATCAGCTGTTGGTCTTTTTCAAATACCATTCGTCCTGTAAGAGGAACCACTACTACACCAGAAGATCGTTACCATCTGGGAGGTGGTCACACCCCTAAACAAAGACACCACAGACAAACAGCTAAGAACCATCAGCTTATCAGGCAGTCTCTGAATATTTACCCAATGTAAAGATTTTGTAACAAACTGAATGTACATGATAATTTTTAAATATTCATACTCATTCTCATATGCTGTTCCAATGAATGCAGGCAATCTAAAACATTGTCCTACCTCTTCATCTTGCCATCTTCTCAATTCCATTTTGCTTTTTTTATCATAATGACATCTGGCCTAAATACCAGGCAAAAGCCTTGCTCTTTTCCAGGCTTGCAGTCAGTCTTGTATGGACAATGCCATTTCTGAAATGCCCTGCCTTCTGAAAGCTGGGGTACTGTGTGGGCCTCTGTGCCACACTGCAGGGCTCAGATGCCAGCAGCAGAGAGAGAGGATGCAAAGCTCTACTGCAGACAACTGAAGCTCTGCCGGCCTCACCCAGGCAGATGATCCATGATGGTGAGATGGCTGATGGCTTGAGGAGGGGTGAACCACGTGAGCCAGGTTTCAAAACAAGATAGCTGGTGGGCAGATAACTGGCCACCACGACAGAGCAACCAGGGAAATGACTGTGATGGGGAGGGGTGGGAAAGTAAAAGGACTCAGAGGAGAGACTTCAAATTAGCTCGGTGAAGCCACTGGGACAAAGAGCCCACAGTAACAGCGGAGGGGGAAGTAGAAACCTGAACTGCAAGTCAGCCCAAAAGAGGCAGTTCTGAAGCTTGAACCAGGCAAAGCTCACTATGGATGGGAAGGGGCTCAGGCTCAATGCTGGCTTTTCAGTCACCAAAGTGAATCCACTTGCTTCCTTTTAGCCACATACACAATGGCTGGCCATTCCACAGGTCACTTCCCCATCCCAGGCTGACTTGCTGGTTCTCACCTATTGCTTGGGAGTGAATCCAAGACTGCGGGGCTGGTGTGTTGAGAGGGTCCTGCCCGAGTATTCACCTATAAGTACAGAAAGAAGCTTGATCAGTCTTGTGTTCTGGAGATGTGGTTCTAATTAACCTATAATTTTCTACCCATTTCTCATTTCACTATGAAGGTTAATTAGCTTGTTGCTAGACAGACCTACAGTTGAAGTCTATTGAGCATATAGGTTACAGAACTGTACAATCTGAGTATTATGTAATCTTCTATCCCTGTCATTACTCAAAAGCGTAGGCAGTGCTAAAAAGGTGAGGTAAATGGAAAGTGGAACTCAGATCTAGAGCACAGACTCAGACAATAAGCTCACAACACTACACTGAGAATACAACCAGGGTTTAGCAGTAAACCTCCAGGTATCATATCCTTCCCTGGCTCTACAAGCAAACAGAACACTAGAGACTGTTTCTCAGGCCCTAAAAAATGAGGTCTGAGTAACTGACTGTAAAATATTTGAGCCTAATAAAATAGGCAGCCTTTCTTCAGCTGTGAAGCTTTAAGCAGAAATACAGACTTCAAAATACACAGAACAATGAAAAGACATTAACTAGATATATGTTTCTAGCATAAATACGTCAAAAGAAGAGGGGGTTATTCTGTGTGCAATATGCTTACATGATTAATTAATCACTGAAATGAAGACTACAATCTCACTCAAATAAATCTTTCAGGAGACCAGTTGTCTAAGACCATCCCAAAGAAACTGACGAACCAAACAATTCCAAATAATTAAAAGTACCATACCAAAACCTGGTATCCAAATTTATACACATATTGGGCAAATTCTACAGACAAATCCCCCTCTACCTCCCATTTAAAAAAAAATTAAAAAGATCGCTTGTCAGAGCTTGAGAAAGTGCAGTTTTATTTGACATTTCAATAAGTGGAACACAGCATTACAAATCCATCTAACTTTACTGAAACAATTATTGAAATTCGTACCTTCAGGCCATGTATGTTCCGTTCCCCAGGAGGCTTGCAGGCTGAAACAGTAATTGACTAAATTGTAGAACACATCAGGGCCATTTACAAATTTGCTCAAAATGAATCGTTTAAAAAGAAATGAGGGTGACACCAAAATTAGCAGAGAGAAATGATTGAAAAGTGGCTCCCAGACCCAAAGTGGGAATTATGAACCAGGGTTTTAACTTGCAGGAGTGAGCATTTATAAATGCAAAGAGCTTTCTGACACCACTTCATATAAATTCCAATTTCTGCTTAAAACATAAAAATCAAGTTAACTGAGCTAAAATGATTAGATTCCTTTCATAACTCAAATTTCTGCAATCTTTCCTCACTCTATTACATTAAATCTGCTACCAGTTAAACTACTCTGAGAAGAGCTAAGATTTCTGGGTTTTTGTTTGTTTTGGAGGAGGAGTGGAAAAAAGATCTTTTAATGCCAAAAGGACTGCCAGAGACGCTAAAACAGGATCCTCAATTTTGAATACTATTTTTTATAGATATAAACAACTGAATTCATTGAAATACAAATCTATAACTAATTTCCTTACATGTACTACAAATCTTGACATCTATTAACATTTAGGTCTGAGGAAAAAGCAGTGCCAGGAAAAATAATACTAATTATTTTATTCCTGAGTTATGGCTAGTACTTCTCCAATTCACCAAATGCTCCTTCATCAAATGTTAAAAATACAAAAGCTTCCAGCCCATGTTATAGACCACTTCCCCTTGAAAACTACAGTGCCCTACAAATTGTATGTTAAGGGGCTGTCAGTTTTGATTGATTGTCTAGGGGAGGATGAATTTGCTTTTTTTTTTATCCCTTGGATGTACATGTATTTCTCCTGTTTCTGACAAGAAATGGAGCTGCTTGATAAAAAGATGTGAGTAATAATTACAAAGCACGAATTGCTTTTATTTTGTGTATTTCAAATAAATTCAAATTTGTTGTTTTCTAGAAAATGGATCTAAATCTTAATATAAGGCCTTTTACTTATCTTTCTAAAATAAATTAAAATTAAGGCTCCAAATTTTCTTTCCTTAATAAGAAAATTTTTCTTTTCTTGGCTCAATACTGGAAACTGAACCTTAGGACCTTATTTAAAGCTAGTGTTCTACCAGTTACAGCTCCAGCCCTTTTTAATTTATTGAACTGTGGCACTCTTGCCTCAGCCTCGTAAGCAGCTGAGATTACAGGTATGTGCCATCATGCCCAATGGAAATTAACTTTTTGAGCAAAACAGTCAAATATATTTAGTGTATGACCCTTAAACAACCTAGTTCTTCTAAGACAACATGTTAAAATATTTCTACCAAAGTATCCAGGGCACTCAAGGAATGCAGAGATAGGTATAAACTCTTTTATCTTTAATTTTAACATCTGCTTTGCTTCTCAAATCTTTTAACTAGAATTTGAAGCAGCATTCTAGAACACTCAGCAACCTCATATATCCTAAAGTTATGAGGCACAAGTTACTATAAGGCTTTTGAATTTTCATATTTCTCAATACTCAACACATCTTTTAAATATGCAAAGACTTAGCTATGAGCCTACTATCTCATGTGAATGTGCTACTGGGAAGGAGGAAAACATGTCACTGGAACAGAATCATTTTCTCCTTTGCATCTGATTTACTCAGTCTAACAATGCTTTTTAACATAGGGCCAGACACAGGATCTAAGGTTTGAAGGCCTCTAACCACTGGGCAGACCCAACCAGTTATGCCCAATGCATGTATTTTTGAATTCTGTACCTTCTATAATCTCATTTATCATATATTAGATGTAGTGAGGTTAAAAAAAAGCAGAAAATGGCAAAACCCAAAAAGAGTTGAATTATAGCACCCAGAAACCTACTGAGACAGGGAGATGGGTTTTGAGCTACACCCATGCACTCTGCAGTGACATGGTAACTTACATGCCTCTCCACTTTAAGCAAATTATAATTTAAATAAAATTCTTACTCAATAAGCAATTGTTTATATGCTGTGTGATCCAGAAGCGATTTAACCTCTCTGAACCTCAATAGTCTCATCCACACCACAGAGGAAATAACATCTAATGCAACCTTGGTGAAGTTGTTGGGAGAAACAGAACAGTGGCACCGAGGGCAGTGTCGGTGCCTCTACTGAGCCACGTCTAAGGTGGCTGTTACCACCACGGGAGCAGGCACAATGATATACAGTGGCACTAATAGGACTAACCACAACATGAAAGAAAGCAAACCGAACCTTAGAAGCTTTCAGGTCAAAGGAAGTAAATATTTTATTAAAAAAGAAAAATGAAGCCCTATAGTATTGGAACAATAATTCTCCAGGACACCATGAAGCAATTAACAGAAATTTTCAGCTTATAAAAAAACTATTCCTTGTGGAGAAATGATTTTTGAAACTTGCCCAAATTCCCCATTTCCTGAGAGCATTAAGAAAACAGCTGCATCCTTGCTAGTATCCTAATACACAGAAATGGCAACATTTCTCTCTTCTGCTCACTTTTTCCCTGTTTGGCTGTGTAGCCTTCAAGTACAACAGAATCCGTACTAATTATGATCCTTGGTTTGGGTGATAATTGGCCTTAAGTGACCCAATTTCATTTACTTCCTTAGCATTTTAATAGGTTATTAATAATGTGATAAGCGCTCCTCTCTCTGCCCACAGAATAGTGGGATCGCTCTTGAACCTAGAGTTGCTCATGGGCTGGCCAAGCCAGCTGTCTTTGGAGACTGTCACCGCAGATAGGAGCCTACTGGTTAATTGAGCCATTCAAACTTCAGAGAGTTACAGGTAATGAAAGTCTAGAATGTTTAATTGGAAAACTCATACCATGATTATTTGTACAGTATTAGTTAACGAAGGTAAGTTTAACTTTTAATTATTTCAATTAAGTTATTTCTAGAAGAGTTACTTAGAGAATTTCCTTATCTGTTCAAGTAGTTAGAAAACACAGATTCCAAGTGGGGCAATATATAATGGGTGGAAGACTTAATCTTAATGGCTTATATAATTAAACTGTTCCTCTTCACCATTATTCAAATTTTGAAAGAACATTTATACACAGTTGAGCAATCATATCTGATACAAGGCTGGTACTGCCAGACCTAATGGGGTAGAAGAAAATTACCTGGCAGATGACTCATTGAGACTTACCCTCATCAGCTTATGTTTTTAGAAAGTTAACAATAAAATTTCTATTTAAAATGTTTCCATTATTTAGAAAATACCTCCCATCAAAACCAAGTACCTAGCATTCAACACAAGTTTCTTTCCTAAACCCCCTCTGTACATTGTTGCTTATTACAGTGAGCCAAAAGCTTTCTCCTCCATTAGCAGCTCTGGCAACAATCATGAGCCACAATTTATAAATATCCAAAATTAAAATCATTCATTTGCCTTGCTTTAGAAACCGTGGGGACCCCCAAAGAGTTCTTTAAGCGAATGTAAGTATGTACTTCAAAAACAAAAAACCATCTAGTTAGTTTAATTTACTCTAGTAAATTAGTTATTTTATCTGCTATAACTATAATATAGCCTGCAATCCCCATGATAATGAATACTTCTTTTGTTTTTTCAAATTAAGGGCTAAACATCATGTTATGTGCATTTAAACCTTTGGAAAACATAACTGTTGATGAAACTCTTTACTGAAATAATCATTGTTGATTAGAATTTGTTCAACATTACCTCTTGGAAATATCTGCAGAGGCTCTATTAGCTGTCCATTTACTTGCTGCTCCATTACTGTAGAATAATACTGCAAAGAGATTATAGAAAAAGATTGCTCAGTAATGTACGAATACTGGAACAGACACTTATGGGTTGTTTAATTCATAGCACTTTTGTAAATTGCTGGTATGCACACATCAGCCTTGAGAATACTTTTCCCCTATTGGCACATCCAAATGACTACAGTGAATTACTCGAGATCAGAAGCCTGGTACAACATTATCCTCCACACCAGCCACTTAGCTTTAAGAATAAAAATACTGATTAACACTACATATCACTATTCAAGAAACATTTTAAAGGGCATATATTTAAAATGCCACAAGAAGTGTTTTAGTGGAAATTGCTCACATTGTCTCTTGTCCTCTTGCTCTGGGCTTTACAAAGCCAGATAAGAAGCTTCCCATTTGGTCCAGACCTACATGCCAGTTAATGAAACATCACGCACATCTGTGCATAAAGCTGATGGCGAAGTCCAAGTCACAGAGAAGGGAAAGTGTCAACTAGGACAAGGCTCGTCCAAAAATAACATAGTTATTAGGATAAAAAGGCAGCCTCATTTCAAGCAAACATAACTCCTATGCCTTAGCCCTTCAGAATGGATCAAATTTCACTGCAAAATTCTGGGCACAGGAAATAAAGTTCTTAGTAAAAAAGCTTTCATTGTCCCTCATAAACGCAAATCATGAAGTAGGTGTATCGTGGTCTGAGAGCCGTTTTCCTTCATGTCCAAACTGCTGAGCACAGGCCCACCTCACCTGGAGATATTCTGGACTCACTTCTTACAATGCTAAGCAAAGAACAAAACGATGCTCTCAGTGGAAAAACATTAACCACAAAAGCTGCTAGTTTTGTACTGTGAGGGACTGTCAATGTGTAGGACTCCTAGGTCAGGTACTGTGGCTCATGCCTATAATCTCAGTACTCCAGGAGGCTGAGGCAGAAGGATCACAAGTTCAAATCTCACAATTTAAAAAATATTTGAAAAGGTCTAGGGATGTAGGTCAGGGTGAAGGCCCTGGGTTCATTCATTCCCTAGTAGTACCACAACCACCATTGAAAAAAAGAAAAAAAAAAAGAGCTTATCTTTCATCTTTGCTGTTTCTATATTAAAACATATTATTATTACCTACCAAATTGTAAGAAAATTCCTCCTGGATTATCACTTTCTGATATTCTAAAATGTATCTTTTTGGAAGATATATATATATATATATATATATATATATATATATATATATATATGGCTTTCCTACTGCTTTAATGTACATTAGAATTATTCCAAGATCAAAACCAGTTTTCCTTAGAAATGAAAGGTAGCTATAAAATTCCACATTATCTTAGAAATCACAAGTTAGTGAGTCTAAAGCTTTATGACCTAACAAAATAGGATGAAGGTGAATTTTGGTAGCAATGGACAGATATAAGTGTGCCTGCTCACTAAAAGGTTTCAAACTGCACAGGAAAATGATGTCCTCCTTCTGTAGACCTAACAACTCATATGCATATGGGATACACACTTTGGAGAACATACCAAGGCCATGTTTTTCAGGAGACTTGGTATCTCACAACCACAGAAATACAGCACTCGCCATTACTCAAACAGCGATGACAAGTAAATGAAATATCAATCATGTAGGCTGCCAACCTTTTGGGACAGCAATAACTGTTAACAAGTAGTCTGGAAAAATTGTCCGAAAATGACTTGTCCTCAGCACACCAGTATTTGAGGTTTCCGTGGAAAATTAAGATGCCAGTGGCTATTTGGAACATTGCTCAGGTATTCTTTTTAATGGGAAATTTGCCGGTTATTGATCCACAGCATGTACCCCTTGCTTCTGGAAGGCTGCAAGCAACTTTCCAATCAGTGGCTGTCAAAAAAATTACTGCCTTTTTATACTGATATGAGACAACAGGGTGGTGGTGTTCTCTTATAGTTAATACTTTTCTTTAATTAATTGCTATGTATAATAGGTTAGTAATTTCAGTTACTACTTTGTGGTCATCCTAGAAATCAAAATCCAGAATATCCCTGTGCTCTATCTAGCAAATTAATTACAGAGTTGTCTGAAAATGGTGCTCGGGGTCAAGTTTGAAAACAAATAACCTCAGATGTAAAGGGTCAGTAGAGGTGTAATATATTTTTTTCCTACTATAAAACCTTGCATGCATGAAATTGACCTGTTTGCAAGCTTTATTTATTTACCTTAAAAATAAATAAAAATGGTCTCCCCTTTCATTGTAGGTCTGGGCCAGCCAACTAGCAAACTATATATACTTTTTTTTTTTTTTTTTTAAATGCATTTAGGCCAGGGGATACAGGGTCTACAGGGTCTTACTACATAGATTGGACTTGTAGTGATCATCCTGTTTTCAGCCTTCCAAAGTGCTGAGATTATAGGTACATGCCACCACGCTGAGTCTCTATGTATACCTTTGTAATTACTGTGAGAATTTCTAAGCAATCTCTACAGATCTCTTCGTACTATCATCAACACAGTCATGGCAATATTTGATATGCTCCTACACTAGCTTCTCTAAAGTAATCAGGCTTTACTTTTTCTTTTTTGAAGTCTTATAAATCCAAGTGTTTTCTCCTGCTGACCTACTCCACTTGATCTCTGTTTATAAAAAGAGAGAACCTTTTGTTCTAGAGCAAAGTAGTTCACCACCAAGGCCACATCATGCATGTGGTAACCAAACCCACAGTATGGGGTCACAGCACCTCTGAGAACCTCTGAAGACCACACTGACTACCGAGGGCTGGGTGGTACCCAAGCTCTGGCCACAGTGTCTGGAACAAAGATAAAAACTTGGTGGGTTGTGGGGCCACCAGGCCTGTGCTGTCCAGTAAAATGAGAAAGGAACTAGGAGTGTCATTACTAGCTGTGCCCTAGCACATGATCCTAGAGGCAGTGCCTCAGCACCTCATTGTGTCCAGCTTCAAGGTGGTGGGGGTCTGCCCAGAGGACAGCTGTGAGACTCTCATCAGAAAACAGATAAGACAATTTACAATCCACAGGGTAAGCTGTTTTCAGATCTTGGGCCTCTCTTCAGTGCCTGTAACATATTCTTCCTCTAAAAGGATTCTGTCCCATTTGATTCTAAATACAGTAGTGCCTCAGCAGGCACTGGCAGGTCATGGGAGGCAAGTACCAAAAACAATGGGTACCAAACAAATTGTTTTGGCTGAATAACCCAGTGAGTCACAAGGCAACAAATCCTGACAAGTTTTAGCATGATTATCAGACACCATGCAAATGAGGAGTTCTGGGACAAAATTTTCACATTAAAATGGAAAGTACCGCCCGGCATGATGGTTCAGTGGTCTAAAGCGCCTGCTTAGTAAAGCTTGGGTGGCTGCAGGGACCACGGTTCAATCACCAGCACCACATGCTGCGCCAGCCCTGCCCTCAGGGCAGGCAGAGCCGGCCATAAAAATAGAAATAAATAAACAAAAGTTCTTGGAGCTGGGGAGATGGCTCCGAGGCACAAGTGCCTGCTGGGAAGTGAAAGGTCGTGAGTTTGAACCCCAGTCCCACAAAAAAATAAATAAAAAATAAAATAAAATAAAATGGTAAGTACCAAATTTGATGACTTTCAAAACAGTGGAGTATCAAGGTATAAGTAGTAATAAAATAATCAGTAATGCCAAAGACAAGAGTCATAGCCAAAAATAAACTCATTATCAGTAACAAAAATAAACCCTAAACTTTATATTCTAAAATACTTAACATGGTTTGAAAAGTAACCAATTGCCATCAGCAATAATGAAGCCATAACCTGATGTTACCCAAATAACTTCTTTATTTTAAGCTTTATAACCCTGCAGTAACTTTTATTTCCTATAATACAAAACTGTACACATGCTTGGGGTTTGACAGATATTTATTGATTGAAATGTGGCTGAATCTTGATGGTGCTGCTCATTAACTCATTTAGCCTTCAGGAAGTCACTTAACCTTAATGAACATTAGTTTCCTCCAAATGAGAGTAAGATTATTTACCCTATTACACAGGGTCACTGTGAGGCTCAAAAACTAAACTGCTACAGTAGAACTAGGGAAGACACTTGGTAAACTATTAGTGTTAGTTGTGAAGTTGTTTGTTTTTGTTTTAAAAAGTCTAATATTGAAATAATATTAAACACAGTATCTTTCAGTGTTCAAGCATTTAAAAACACAGAAGCATTTGTGTATGTAAAGCACAGAACACTGCACTCAAATTGAAAACAGGAGCAGTAGCTACATGTTTTCTGCTACCATTCACTGAATAATCTGTTACATGCAGTAATTGCAGCAATAATCAATAAGCTAACTTGGTAAAAGATTAATCAGTTTCACAACTGCTAATGGAATCTCTAGCAAGAGACTTAGATTAGTTTCAGAGCCCCTCTGAGATCAAAATCCTTAAACAATTTTAATAAAAATGTGACAAAGTTTAGCATAGTTATCCAAAAATCTAATTAATTTGAAACAGAAAGCCACATTCGACAAGGGGATAACAAGTACAATTTTTGGCTTTGTTTTGTTTGCAAGTTTATCTGAACAATGTTCCTATTTGTCATGAACCTAATTCTAACAGCACAATTCAATCAATAATTAAATTTTTCTATTCATGGAAATCTGCATTATAAAAAACTTGAGTTCCAAAACAACACAGTTTAGCCGGGCGTGGTGGTGCATGCCTGTAATCCCAGCACTCGGGAGGCTAAAGCAGGAAAATTGGTGTGAGTTCGAGACGAGCCTGGGCTACAAAAGTGAGCTCAAGGACAGCCTGAACTGCATATTGAGACCCTGTCTCAAAAAAAAAAAAAAAAAAACCACACACAGTTTAATGCTACAAGGCACAAATTCACTAAAAAGAAAGAGTTAAGGATACAGCTCAGTGGTACAATACTTGCCTCGTTAAGTGTGGAGCCCAAGGTTTAATCCCCTGCACTGCAGAGAGAGAAACCCCTTCAGTATATGTGTGTTGGCTTCAGTACTACACAGCTACCTATGTTCGTTTACGTTTTCACATTCCTGCTCTGGGAGAATAATCACCTCTGTTTAACAGAGACAAATGGTTTATCAGAGAGAGAGAGAGAGAGACAGAGAGAGAGAGAGAGAGAGAGAGAGAGAGAGAGAGAGAGAGAGAGAGAGAGAGAGAGAGAGACAGAGAGAGAGACAGAGATGGAGGGAAGCTTTCTGCTGTAGCTTGTGGACTCAGACCCTGAAGTGTGTGTTCACCATCTGAGAGTTAACAGGTGACCTCACAGATCTCATTCTTTAAACATAGCTACTCAGTGCGGTGAGACCACAGGGCTGGTGGAGAGCTCTGGTTAGGCCACTCACTCCAGGGTGAGTCCAGTTAAGTCCTCTGGATGGCAAAGCAGCAAGAAGTCATCAGTGTTACAGGTGACCTCTCACTCTGTCCTTGTGTCTGGTCTCCAAGCTCTGCACTCAGCTTCCTGCAAGAGGCCCTTTGCCTACCACATTAAGTGCTGGAGTTCCCTGTGGTTCCTCACCAACCTTCACTTCTCATTATATACTCTCCTTGAGTTACTTCCGCCACTTCAAAGGTTTCAATTACCAGAGGAGTCATTGAGACTAATTAGGAACTGATGAATCACAAATCTTTATTTCTAGCCCAGATTTCTCTCCCAAGACTCAGAACATATCCAAGTGGTTGTCCAAAGTCTCCTGCAACACAAGTCCAAAAATGCAATTCCTCATCTTTCCTACCGCTCCCTCAGACCCTACCCTGCCACCTGGGTTTGTTAAGTCAGTAAAGACCATCTCTCCAATTTCCAAAGCGAGACACCTGGAAGTAATCCAGACATCTCTCGCTGCATTCAATCCAACGTGACAACCTCCCATTCCCAACTCAGTTTGCTTTTCTCCAGCCCTGCAGGCACTTCGATCTGTAACTGTGAAACTGCCTCGGGTGATTCTGAGCCTCAGAACTAGTCTCCAGCCACCCTGCAGGGAAACAAATGGAAACTGCTGCAACCTATAGCCTTCAGGAAGTGACCCAACTCCCTCACCTGGAGTCAGCGGACTAAACCACTCCTGGATACACCAGGCACTCTTCTGCCTAGGAGCCTTTATTTATTTTTTTTCCAATTTTTTTATTGTTTAAATTTAACAATGGTTATATTACATATTTTCATCATCAGATCAGTTTAGATTAATACATATAGGTATATAAGAATGATCAAACAATTAGACATTAACCTTTCTAAATCCACATTACTTTTTTTTTTTTTTCCTTTTCCCCCTTCTTTTCTTTGAAAGTTGA
>PVJA010049148.1:0-13860 GCA_004027025.1 Myocastor coypus
TGTGAACATATTCCTCAGAGAACACAAGAGGATGTCTTGTCTCTGTCCTTAGTGTTCCTCCAGGCCTTCAGGTCCACCAGTCTGGTGATTAGCGTCTCTAGAGTTTTGTGACCCTTGGGGTTGAGGAAAAAGGGAACTACCGTCTTCTGCCTGCAGGGGGCGCCTCCAGGAATGACGGTGCTCTCTGGAAATAATGTCCCCTTCCCTTAGGATTCGACTTCTGTAAAGCTGGAGCCTCACAAGCCTCTTAGGAGGACCCGACCCTGGGAGATGGGATAGCCTGGGGGACAAGAAGTGATATTGCTAGACGTGTGGTGCTTGGGGGGTGGGGAGGTTGTGGTGGTGACTAGGGGTTAAGGAGATTTGGAGAGGGTTGTTGGGTAGATGGCAATTTTGGGGCGTGGGCCCTGCTGGGCATGAGGATGAATGCCTCTAAGGAAGAGCAAGAGCCGGGCTATGTTAGGTCTGACGTGGTGGGGAGGCCGTGAGGTAGGCAGCTGAGATGGAGAATAGCAGAGGGACCAGTGATGGCCCTGATGGGGCTGAGAAGCATCCTAGAGGAACTGAAGGTTCCGGTGGTATTGAGGCCTTCAGAGGGCAACAAAAATTCAACCAAAACTAAGCAGAATTTGTGGGATGCAATGAAAGCTGTTCTCAGAGGGCATTCAAGGCACTGAAGTCTCACATTAGGAAAGTGGAATAGGAGCAAAAAGTGCCCTAATGCTGCACCTCAGCCTTCCAGAGCCAGATGAGCAAGGCCAGTCCCCGATCACAAAGCAGGGAGGATGTTAGAAAGATCTGAGCAGAAATTGATGCAACTGAGATCAAGGAAGATGAACTTGAGCATTTTATAGGC
The DNA here is from genome assembly GCA_004027025.1 of Myocastor coypus. Taxonomy (NCBI): domain Eukaryota; kingdom Metazoa; phylum Chordata; class Mammalia; order Rodentia; family Myocastoridae; genus Myocastor; species Myocastor coypus. The sequence goes on from PVJA010049148.1 coordinate 857, forward strand.
AGATGGGTACGAGTAAATGCTTTACTCTTATGTGAAGTAGAACAGACCCTCAGGTACCAATGTCAGATTGTCTCCCTAGTGCAAGAACCTGAAAGAGTAAAACCCAAAACACAGCAGGTACACTAAAAGAGAGGGGAACTCGGCAAGAGGAATGAAGAGTTGCGATGAGGGAAAGGAGAAAAGAAAGGGAAAGGAAGGGCCAAAATCATGCCTGCGTGTGTGCAGGACCAGCTAGGATGGCGGCACTACCAAATTTCATCGGCATTTCTCATTGATATCTGAAGTAGCAGCGAATGCTTACGATTTGCCCTTTGGCCAATTTTGCATGCTTATATCTGGCAATCTGATCACTTACACCGCTGACAGCAGTATGCAACATAGCTACCACTGCTAAATACCTGCCTTGTTTTTTCAATTATTATTTTTTTTTTTTAGAATTTTTTTTTCTTGTTTCAGCTCTGAGGTTGGGAGGCAAGAATCAGCTTTATTAGGCCAGTAGAGCAGAATGGCACCGCTCCGGCAGATGTCAGGCCAGGAGGTCCTGGGCCTGAGGCTTTTCTGGGGCTGCAGAAGCACAAGCAGACATTTATCCTTTGGGATTGGCTCTTATAGAAGCGGAAGTCCTGCCTCTTCCTGGAAAGGAAAACTTAAGGGAAGCCAAAGTAAACTGGAAGTCTTGGCTGTGAGGAGTCAACACTACCGTTTTCTGCCACAGGATTGGGTGTTGGTTTAAGGCTAATGACTGAGAACTGTGGCTTCTGCAAGAGATGATGCGGACAACGTGGCCTTGCATACATGAATCACAATGAAACTATTCAAGAACGATCATTATTAGTCAATTTTATCAGTAAGTGCTTGAAAGCCAGGACAAATAAATGGTCTCGGCAATACTTTGGCAGGATTGAACAACGTAAGTTCCAAAGGTCACTGGCATTGACATTTTGTCTTCAGTTTTCCTCTATTGTTTTTATTTTTAGTTTTTCTCTTGTTACTGTTGCGACTGCGAGGGTGGCGATCTCCGGCGAAGCGGTGCAGGCAGCCGCTCCTCAGCCTTGGGGGCAGGGGCTTGGACTCACAGGCAAAGGAGACGCCTAGGTGTCTATGTGTCCCAAGGCTGTGCTGTAGAACCTTTTTAGGGGCATCATAATAGCCATCTCATACTATTAATTCTATTTTCATAGCACACAGTTAAGGCAATGTGAGAAGGCAAAAAAAAAAAAAAAAAAAAAAAAAAAAATCAGAGTGTGAAAGGGAAAACAAACCAGAAGTTATGGAGGAGAGATTGGAAGCATACTGGGAACCGAGGGTGGCCAACACCCAAGCGCTAGTAAATTTAGGAAAGTTAAAGAGGGTGAAGGGAACCTGGAAACAGATACCATCCCATTGTATCACCACCTGGAGGAGGCAGACAGAGGCCCAGTGAGGTTCTGGTTTAGGAGCTAGAGGGTGAGTGCAGGACCGGACAGTGGACAGAGAGAAAGGGGAAAAAGGAAGGGGATGGAAGGAAGCCTCCGCTGGCAGAGGAGAAGGCGGAGGAGCCCAGGAATGAGGGGCACGGGGAGCGGTGGGGCAGAGTCAGCTGGACTGAGGTCAGGTTCAAGGACAGAATTCGAATCAAGTCCACCTTGACATGGCGAAAGAAGAACTTGAGAAGGACACAGGGTGGGCTCAGTGTTGACTAAGAAAGGATAAAAGAAGGAAAGGCGCCACATCAGTAAGTGGCCATCACTTCCAATTGCCACAGATCAGTGTGTCTAAGGCTCTGGGCTTAGGTCATCAATTATCAACTGTGTAACAGAAGACAGTAAGCTGCCTAGTTGCATGTCTCTCTCCTCTAGATAGAGGACTTTTTTTTAAGGTTTTAGGGACAGAAAAGAAAGACAAGGCTTTGGGTACTTGAAGGCCAACTCGGGTGGGCGAGACCTTCAGACAGAAGAGAGAACAACAGAAAGCCAGGGGTCCCCTGTCTCCCAGCATTGTCACAGCCACAGTGGCCCCAGCCGAGGACCACATCCTGCATATGCTCAAGCGTCAGGTCAAAGGGATAGTTTTCCCCAGGCTGGAAAGGACCAAGACAGGGCTAGGACTTTCCAGACAGTTGGACAGCAGCAAAAAGCAAACTCCTCAAGGGGAGACTTAGTAACTCCCCCAAATCCTAGGAGAAGAGGCTGAGACAGGGTGCTGGGTTCAAGATCAGCCTGGGATCCTGATCTATGGAAGCTGTGAACTGTGCCAGCAACCAAGTGACTGGTGTAACAGAGAAGGCTCCGCCCACCCATGGCAGGTCATGGGGTCTCCAAGGAGCTTGCCTCAGCAGCGGCGATGTGTTGCACCGTAGGTCTCAAGAAAATTAACGGACTAGAAAAATCCAGAGCATGGACTCTCATCACGATAGAATGAAGTTAAAAATACATACTAGAAAGATACTGGAAACTCCCGACAAATATTAAGATATTCAACACCCTTGTTTGCTTAACCCATTGGTTAAAATAGAAATGAGAAACAGGAACCTGGAAAGTGTTTTAGAATCAGCGAGAATGAAATACATTATATAAGGCCCAGCCAGACAGCTCAGCGGATTAAAGCACCTGCTTAGGCAGATCCAGGAACCAGGGTTCAATCCCCGGTGTGCCATGCCAGCCCTGCCCCCCAGGGCACTCTGAGATGACAACTGAGACTGGGTGTGGTGTCGCGGGCCTGTAATCCCAGCACTTGGAAGGCTGGAAACAGGAGGATCATGACAAGTCCGAGCTATGTAGTGAGACCCTGTAGACCCTGTAATAAGTACATTAAAAAAAAAAAAACAAATGCAACATACACATTTGTGTGATGCCTTTTCCAGGCTCCCAGGGTGGAAGGCAGGATGGCAGGTGCTGTCTCTTTTCATTCTTCCATTCATCAGGTGGGACCGGTGCTCAGGCCCGGCCTGCTATTCATAGGCCATGGTGGTCGTCATTCTGCTTTTCTGTGGTCAGGAAGTGCTTTTGAGGTAGGCTCTCTATCAATATACCAGGATTTCTTCTTTCTTCAAATTCTCCTTTAGAGCAGAAAATGCATTATGTGGACTCAATTTCTCCTCCAGGATGTGTCCAACAGTGGCCCTGAGCCCCTGGGCTTCAAGGCTCCTGCTGTCCATGAAGACTTCTGCTGGAGCCTGACCCTCCACTTTGGGCAGTGGCTGCTGGGCCCTGGCATTCTGTGGGGGCTCTGCCTCTCCTCTGTCTTCACTGGACAAAGCGTGCTGTGACGATTCCACACTGTATTTCCAAGGGTGACTTCTGAAGGAGCTTGTTTCTTCCCTGACAGAAGGAGAGACTTGCTCCCCATGGTATCTCTTCCTTCCTTGACCTGAGGAGAAAGAATCAGCCCTTGAACCCCCATTCTGTCCTCCTATCAGTATTGATTCCCTTCTTGATCAAGCCCCTCAAATCCCTCTCTCTTCCCAGGTGGGGCAGACACGTTGCCCTTGCTCACCCTTGACTCTGGGGGTCTGGGCATCCTGGGATCCTTTTGTTCCTGGCTCACCCTCCTTGCCCTCTAGATCACCCATTCCCTGGGAAGGCGATGGGCTGCTAGCAGTCATTCCCTTGGGCCTCACAAGGCCCTCTCCACTCCCAGATGGGCCAAGCATAGCTTTCTTGATGTCCTGTAGATCGTGCAATTTTAAGATCATTCGCTCCTCTTGTCCCTGGCTGAGTCCTAAGAGGCTGAGTCCTCTTAGGGAAGGTGATGGGCTGCAAGCGAGACTCTTTGGGTGCTGAATAGCCTAGGCGTACACAGTGAGGTCTATATCAGAGGCAGAGTTCTGAAGGACTGCGCCAGTGGCAGAGCCTTGCAGGACTGCTCAGCAGTTGGATTTTCTCTCTTTAATTTTAAACTCTGCTTCTGTGCCCCGCATGTGTGACCTGAGCTCTGCAACACAAAATTTCTGGACGCAGAGACAATTTTTTTTTGGATCACAGAAGGTGAAACTTCTAAGAATTACGTTAGGATTTTGGGAGTGACCTCATGCTGGCTGTCTTGGTCAGTATGCAGTTAAAAGGCCTCTCGTCTCCACACTCTTTGATGTCTTCAACCCCTGAGTATGGCGATCTTACATTCACCTCCCCACTGACACAGGTAGGGAAGGGCAACTCCTCTCTCACGGGGCTCAGACCTGCCCATTCCTGGGATTGGACTTGGACCACGCCTGCCTTGCGTTGGCCCTCAGACAATATGAGGACACCAGGTTCTGCACGCACTACACTGCATGTGGGGATTAGGAGTCAGGCTGCTCACTAGACCAGCTAGCGCAGCCTCTGAGCGACCACGGTTGTCACCAGATAATCTTTGTTGGGTATCTGAATGATGACCCAGTGGGAGGACCCTGGGATTTGAGAACTGACATAGTGCTTTCACCTTCTCTCCTGGACTTTTCTGTAATATTTCTTCTGTGAAACTGATATCCCATCAGGCGTAGTGAGCCTTGGAGTTGTCTGAGGCTGAGGACGAAGAGGCAGGCTGCGGAAGGAGGGGGACATGAGCTCTTTTCTTATTCGTCATACATATGACCTGGATGACCTTGAAAGATAAGCCCCACCTGTGTGTCCAACAGCACATTCTCATATGTGCTTCTAGAGTTTATTAAGTCCCAGGATCTAGGAGGGAGCCCTCCTGGGTGGTCCTGACAAACGGCTGACCCTGCAAGGAAAGTGTATGCCCAGATTCCAGGAGGGCATTTGAGTATCCAGAAGGTCACAGGCCTGATCTAGACTAAGGGCGGAATGATCAGCACCCTCAGGGCCTCTGCCCCCTTGTGCTCATCGTTCCCACTGGGGTAGACTTCCACACCGCTTCTAGGCCTTTTATGCCTCGACCATTGCCAGATTGCTTCTCAGCATCGCAGCTCTTCCCTGTGTGACGCTGCCTGAGAAACCGGTTCTAGATCATTCACTGCAGAGGTTGTTGACCTCTGAACAGATGTTTTGGGGCCTGGCTCAGGTCAGTCCTTGAGCGCTGTCCTATGTGGGACATTTCTGGCCTGGTGTTTTCTATGACCTGGCTGCTTTTCTCTGAAATCATGGAGGTCTGGGAAAGCCCACAATTTTCTTTGCCTGCCTTGGCCTGGGTCTTTTTTCCTGTCCAGAGATAGGTGGCCCTGGTGGGACAGCTCACTTGAGAGTCTTTTTTGAAGGTGTCTTGCCAGTTGTTCCCAGAACTTAGATTAGGAAACGTCCACTGGGCCTTGACTTGTTTTCCTGGTGGCCACCGTGTTAATCCACAGGTTGGTTAAGACTCACTGCTATTTTTTGACTGCAGGAAGGAGAACTCTTATTTTCATTTGTCTCCTTGGAAAATTTGTCGTGCAGGTGTTGAATAGTGCCGAGATAGGGTATTGCTGCCCCTTCTGGTTTGTGGGGGAAAAATTCCAGGTCATCTCTGAGAGCTGCAGAGTTCTGCTACCATGCAGGAGATTTCCTCGGTTGCTGAAGAAGACCAGTGACACAAACTCCAGCTGGGAGACCACTGGGCAGGGAGGCCAGGCAGCCAGGCTGGTGAGGACGGGTGCTGTGATTGTCCCTCCAATGCCCCACACTAAGTCTACAGAGTCCGTGCACTCAGGGCTCTGGTCACACCCCGTGGCTGTCATGACGTCCCACCCCCCACCCCCCATCTCAGCCCAGGAGCCTCAGCTCACATCAGAGCCCCTGGTAGGAAGCGGATGCCAAAAGAAGTGAGAAGTTTCTCACCTTAGCAGGTGCGAAGCCAGGTCACCCAGGTCCTCTCCTTTTTCCTGGCAGACTCTGCAACTTGAAAATGGCTGGAATAAGGGTTGTAGTGGATGAGACAGCAATTTGGGATCCCACAGGAGGCTGAAGGCAGTGTCTCCTTGGGCAAACCTGGCAAATTCAACCGTGGAGCTCAGACGCCAGCATCCAGAGCGATGGAGCCAGGGACAGTGATACCAAGTCACACAGGGAGACAACACTTTGTTACAGTCTCAAGGAGCCTCCCTCCCCACCCATTTCCGTGTCCTTTATAACCTCTCTGTGGAGGGCCCTTGCGAATCATCTCCAACAGGGCTGCGCTATGGGGAAGGCAAGCAGGTGTCCACAGGAAATTCAGGCAGCGGTGGCCCACGAAAGCCGCACACACCTCTGGCACCTCCGCTGTCCACTGCCCTGTCACAGCTTCATGCTAAGCATAGAGCCGAAGAAATGTTCCTGCCTCTGCTCTGTTTCCCAGGAGCTGCTCGCTGGCCCCCCTGAATGACGTCCTCAGAGAAGGAGGTCCTTGTTGTGCAAAGACGAGCCGGGTGAGGGAAACGGACCTCACCTTTCACAGTGCGGTTCCTTCTTCTGATCTTACTCCACTCGTCCTTCACCGTGCGGTCCTGGGAGACAAAAAAGGAAAGACGGGCCTGGGTCCAATTCTCGCTCTTCTTGATGGACAGTATTACTGCATTCCTTCAACAATGGAACTTTCTCAGTGACTAAGTGAAGCTCATTTTCAAAGGGGCTCATGCTCTCCTTCTTTACAGAGTCCAGAGTTTCTGAGTAAGCCCTCCTGCGCAGGTCTTTTCACAGCCCAGTATCAATACCCACAAAGGGAGCCACGGGCACATTGCAGCTGCCGAGGAGGACTCTGCTTCCTGAGGACAGAGGACACTCTGGGCTCTGTGGGGAGACCCTCCGGGGCTCAGCTCTGCCCGTAGATGAGCCCAACACCCAGGAAGGCTTGGCCAAGGACCTTGCCGCAAGAAGGGGTCACGGGAGCCAGTGCTCCAGGCCTGCACTGCTGCAGCAGTGCCCAACTCCTGAGAGGGCCATGCTTGGCTGTTGAAATACACGGTACGAGCGGTGATTTAAAAATAACAAAAACAAAACAAAAAAGAAATTGCCCAAAAAGAAAAGAAGAATGATGTTCTCATCTTGCCTGAGACTTCCTCTCTGAAGTTTCTCCCCTTTAATTTGGTGAAGCAGTAGAAAGAAGAGAAGAAGGGAGAGTTGGACTTTTTTTTTTTATACCTGGTCTGAGGCTTTCCTATCTTTCTGGAACTTTTCCTCTTTCCCAAGGTGGTGGTGCTGAAGGATCCCGGAGGAAAGGCAGGAGGAAGATTCCCTGGTCCGCACACGAAGGCGAGGATCTGGTCCCTTGCCCACATGGTGGAGCTGAGGTTTATAGCCCTGTGGCGCTAATGCTCGTTAGAACACTGAGAAGGTTCTCCAACACCTGAAGTGCACTGTCACCCTCAGGCAACTGAGCCTTGATGGCGTCTGGGCAGATCAAGGGCAGGACCACGTGGGGGAACCATGTCACAGAGGCCCCCACCCCAACACACGGGGGGGGGTGGGGCGGGAGGGGTGACAAGCACCAAAGGCTCAGCAACCACTCCTCCCCGACCCCGACCTACTCAGCCTCCCAGCTCCCTCCCTCCAGCGCCTGCTGCTGCTCACCCTCCACACACCGGACATCAGCCTAGCTTTTGTTCTCTCCCTGTGTCCTGCTTGCTGCTGCTTCGAGAATCTCTGCCTGACTCCATCAATTTTAACACTCCAGGGCTTCCTTCTCCTCCGTAACCGACTGCTTTCCCACACAGGACGTTCCTTTAAAAAAGTTTGAACGTGCTTCCCTGATGCTCTATGACAGCTTAGAAAGGGATGGGACAGAACGCCCTGCATAACTTGCTAATTAAAAGCTTGTCAGTATCCAACAGTTTATTTTTTAAATTTTTTTCCTGATTTTTATTGATTCAGTCTGAGTTTTGACAGTTTTTTAATTACTTTTAACAAGAAATGACCATGTGACAGTTTGAAAGCACATTCGTCATACATTCCCAATAATTGATACAATGCATATTGTTGTCCTCATTGTATTTATACAGAGCCCAGGATGTAGACATGATAAATTTTCTAATGGCTTTTGGTGCAATACATTTCTTCTCTTTGATCTAAAAGCAGGTAGTTGTATACACAGTCAAATGTTCCATAGTCGCAGTGTGTTACTGGCGAAACTGGCAATGTTGGTCTGGCGGGATGGCTCAGTGGTCTAAAGCGCCTGCTTGGGGAAGCTTGGGAGGCTTCAGGGACCACGGTTCGATTCTCCAGCACCACATGCTGCGCCAGCCCTGCCCTCAGAGTAGGCTGAGCCGGCCATAAAAATGAGTGAATAAACAAACAAAGGTTCTGAAACAAGAAAAAAAAAAAAAAAAAAAGAAACTGGCAATGTTGGAAGCTGTTGATTTGAGCCTTTTACAGCTCAGCACACTAAACTCCCCTTGCATTTTACGCATCATGTTTAAACTTTTCTGCTGGGTGGTTAAGAGCAAGTTAAGGCAAGACCTGTATAACAAAACATGTGACTTTTGTATCTCCCAAGGTCAGTCAAATCCCTTTGGCTTTGGAACCGTGTACAGTGCTTTGTAGAACTGTTGTCAGTGTCAGCCGTCTGGATGAGGCACGACCATTGCTTGACCAGTTTGCTCTCTGTTAAATTATCATTATTTACAGATGACATGACAATTTATTTGGAAGACCCCCAAAACTCCACCAACAAGCTACTAAAATTAATACACAAATTCACTAGCATAGCAGGTTACAAAGTCAACACAAAAAAGTCAGTAGCATTCCTCTATACAGACAACAAACACACGGAGAGAGAAATTACAGAAACAATACCTTTGACAATAGCACTCCTACAGTTTAAAGAGTTTTTATCTTAACATAATCTCTCCAGGCCAATGTTTAATTAATTTCAAGTCAAACCATGTGCCAGAGTAGTTTATTTCTTTGACTCCTTTCTCAACATGGTAGTAGAAGTTGACAGGTGAAATTACCTTGCAGGGCTTGGGTGGAGGGTGTGGGCCACTCTTGCTTCGCAGCCCTCTTGCTGGGCTCTGCAGCCAGCCAATGCTTCTCGCCTTCCTGTCATAGGGTTTCTTTTTTATTTTTTTATTGTTTAAATTTAACAATGGTTATATTACATATTTTCATTATCAGATCAGTTTAGATTAATACATATAGGTATATAAGATTGATCAAACAATTTAACATTAACCTTTTTAAATCCACATTACTTTTTTTCCCCCCCCTCTTTTCTTTGAAAGTTGACATATTGCTTATTGTCCTCACAATCATTCTACAGAGTACAGTGTGTGGGCATGACCCACCTCCCTATTGATGTTGCATAGAAACAAAAAATCCTTAATTACAATGCATGGAACGCAGAGCTAGATGGGTGAGATGAGCTTTAGGAGGCTTACATTCAATAGCCTCCAACATCACAAGCTTCACTGGTGGCCCACTGCAAGTGCAAAACCTTTGACTGTGCATGTATCTGCTTCCTCTTGGTCCAAAGAGAAGTATATTCTTTCCTGTCATAGGGTTTCAAAGAGATGCAGTAGATTAATGTGGGCCCAGCCTGATTCCAATTCTTCCTGTGCTCCCTTATGTATGGCTGTTTCCTACGCCGCAGCATCTGAGACTGGGTTACCCAGCCTATGGTATCCACTGTGGAAGTCTGTGGTGGAGGACTGTTTGTTGTCTCGACTTCGTCTTTTTATTGAAATGTTTCTGCTTCTGGCTTTTTGTGATTTCTCCAATGCGCGTGCACACACACACACACACAACCCTCTTCCCTGAACTGGATCCCCATGTCCTTCTACATCTCCCCAGAGGCATGTGGGGCACACAGCCCCTCTTGGGAACCAGGAGCAGGTCTCAGGAGACCATGCTGACACCTCCACCCCCGCTGCTTCTCCAGCTGCTTGTGGTTTGGGTCTGAGTGACTCCAATAAATAAACAAACAAAAGGAGCAGAGAAAACTGTCTGGGTGTTTCCTGTGACTCCTATGTGACTGCCTTTCTGACCTTTTGTTATGCGTTGTGTCTAGCTGTCCCCCCAGAGCCTCATCCAGTGGCGGGGCAGTCCCAGAGTTCGTGATTGGTTACTGTGGGTGTGGAAGCTGCACCTGCCCTGCTACCACCACTCCTGTTCTCTGCTCCTTGCCACCCCTAACTGGGAGCCTGTAGGGTGGTTCACCCCAGTTTTGCCCTGGCACTGTGGATCCTAGTTAGACTGAGTAATGACCCTTGGGTATGGCCATTTCCTACTCCGCAGCATCTGAGACTGGGTCACCTGGCGTGGCAAAGGAGATCTTGCAGACACAAGTAAGAATTTTACATTGAGGACATTGTCTTGGATTGTGTAGGTGAGCCCTACACAATGATGTGGTCTCCAGGGTGCTTACCAGAGGGAGTCAGGAAGACGAGAATGAGGTGTAACAAAGCAAGAGGTTAGAATGATTTGAGGGGTGGGTTACAATCTGCAGGGCTAAGAAAAGCTAAAAGAAGAAACCAGTTCATCAAAAGCCTCACAGTGCATAAGCCACCCAAGGCTCTGACCTCGTTCCACTAGAGCTGATTGTGAACTTTTACCTTTCAGAGCTATAAGTGACACCGTTACTTGGTCTAAGTCTCTACATTTATGGAAATTGATTACAGCAGGACTGGGAAACAAACTGATTCCAATTCTTCCTGTATTCCTCAGCCTGCCTTTGTTCCTCAATGTTAATTCGCTCTTCGCAATGCTTCCACTTTGTCTCTCTGTCGGGCCTCATCCTCCAAATCAGGCCTCTGTCCCTCCATCTGTGAACCCCGTTTGAGGTCCCCCTCATCCTCAGCTGGCACCACACGTAATGCAAATGAGAACTGTGGTCTTTTCTCACAGTTGGTGATTGCTTGACTGGTTTTGAGTTCCATCAAGGGAGCCTCTTTCTGGCTGAGTTTTGGGGAGCCTTTCTGTCCTCTGCACTCCTTTTCTTGGCTCTCTTGGTCCCACGCTGGGCTGCTCTGTGGGCACCATTCACAACAGCCTGATGCTCTGTCAATCCCTGACTTCCCAGGGTGATTTTGTGCCTTTGCAGCTACTTCAGCGTCTCTCTCTGGAAGGCAGGAGACCTTCACACCTGAAAACGCCCTCCCATTTATCCAAAGTCTGCCACTTGTACAATGGGATATTAACTCTGATCCCGTCTCAGTTTTGTCCTTGCATAAGACCAGCCGGATCGATGCCCAATACCCACACAGTCAGAAATGAAGTGTTTGCTTATTCAAGCACTTTTTTTCAGAGATAGCTTCCAGTATAAAGTGGTGACTCTTTTCAGCATGAAACTGAAAAGGAGGGGAACAGAAACTGGAGGGGACACTTTGGTATCATCTGTGTTTCTTTTCCCTTGCTTTCATGTATGAAAGATGGGTAGTTTCTCCTTCCTGGTGAGCCACTAATTCTTTTCAATGCTCTGAGACTTGGAAGCCCCCCAAACTAGAAGTGAAGCCACAAGGGTTACAGTGTGAGAAGAGCCTGCCTAGGTGTCTTAGTTATTTTTTTACTCATTGCTGGGACAAGTACCCGACACCCAAAATCAAGGAAGGAAAGGTTTATTAGCTCACAGTTTGTGGAGGTTTCCATCCACATTCCACTGGCCCAAGACTGAGTGGAACAGGGCAGAGAGCATCCAGTTCATGGCGGCGGAACAGCAACAGAATGGTGACAAAGGAAGCCAACCAAACAGGGAGCAGAGAGCAACAGCATGAGTCTGTCTCTGTCTCTCCTTACATTACTTTCAGGCTGTCCCCCTCAGCCTGTCTGCCTTAGGCTGCACCCATAATCCCAGAAGTACTTAAAACACATAATCCCAGGGATCATGGATCAAGTCTCAAACTCTAGATCAGTACTAAAGCACATAATCCCAGTGACTCATGAGTCAAGTCTGAATCTATAGAAGTCTGCACCCCATGCCTGCATGAGGCTTTGGGGGGACAACTAGACATGAACCATGCCACTAAATAATGCCACTAGGAAGTGGCATTTTTCCTTAGGGTACAACTCAGATGCCCACAGGCTGTGGCAGACCACATGTGGACTGCGTGAAAATGAGCCAGCCTTCATTGTGACTTCCTCATAAGAGTCCTTGTAGGGGAACTGGGACCCCAACGAGGTAGACCCTGAGCTATCTAGGACATGAAGGAGGACCTTCTGTGGCCAGGAAGGGAAGGTGCCTGGAGGATTGAGGACAGTGCAGAGGTCGACCTGCCCAAGGGAGTGCAGCGGGTCCCCTTGAATCTCCTCCAATGAGGCCACGATGATGCGAAGCGCCAACCTTGGGAAGCTGCTCGTACATCGGCCACCAAGACCTCTTGCTTTCCTCAGCCCAGGAGGCCTTAGCAGTTGTCTAACAAGGGTCTGGTGGGGAGGGAGAGGAGGAAGAAGAATGAGAGAGGGGTGAAGGAAAGCCAACTCACCCACTTTCAAACATCTATTGGCACAAGAAGAAGTATTATCCTGTGTAGGTTGGAGTCTTGATTTTACCTGAGACTGCATCTTTTGGACATATAAATAGGAATACTTTGGAGACTGAAAGTACCTAGAGACTTTATTTTTTCAGGAAGGACCAAGACCTTGTTTAACATGCTATGGAATTAGTCCAAAGTAAGAAGAGCTGCCTTGTAATGCAGACTGCAGAGTATGCGGGTGAAAAGCGCAACGGTTTTGCTCTGTTAACAGGCCCTGAACTCAGCTTGTTCAATTAGTCAGTTACCATTGGCTGTCAAAACACAATAGAGCCAGGTGTGGTGGTGCACGCCTGTAATCCCAGCACTCGGGAGGCTGAGGCAGGAGGATCAGTGCGAGTTCGAGACCAGCCTTGGCTACAAAAGTGAGCTCAAGGCCAGCCAGAACTGCATAGCGAGACCCCGTCTCAAAAAGACAAAAAACAAAATGAAACAAAAAAAGTAAAAAAAAAAAAAAAAAATACAATAGAGTTGAGGTCTGATGGTCTGTGGACAAGGGTCTCCGTCCTCGCCTGGCATTTTCCCAAGATCTTTAAATATTTCTGGTCTCGCCAGCCCAAACCCCACCGCTGGGAGCTGAGCCTGCGCACCCGCTGAGGGTAAGCCCCTGCGCCCCTCTGCCCCGCCTCTGCGTTCCCGCGACTAACTTCCTGTCCCAGCCCAGCCCAAACCCCAC
>PVJA010049149.1:0-13841 GCA_004027025.1 Myocastor coypus
TTTTTTTTTTTTTTTTTTCCAGCTCCTCCTGCCCAAGCTGCAGTCCCGAACCCATCTGGCTTCTCGTCTGGCAACCCATCTGGCCCATGAGCCTACCAGGACTCCTGGACTCCAGAGCTCCAACTCCACCCACAGTCCCAACCCACAGGGCCTCACAGCAGCCAGCAGCCAGAGCTCTGACACGCAGCCAGGCACTTCTGGAGAACCAACTTGGTGGATCCAGACCAAACTTCCATAGGCGCTATCAGCATAACTTCACCAAAGTGCAGAGATCACTTCCATACAAAATGATAATGACAGGCCCGGCAGGATGGCTCAGTGGTCTAAAGCGCCTGCTTAGGAAAGCTTAGGCGTAAAATAAAAGAAATAAAATAAATTTAAAAAATAATAAAAAATTAAAAATTAAAAATTAAAAAATAATAATAATAAAATAAAAAATTAAGAAAAATAAAAAATTTAAAATTAAAAATTAAAAAAAATTAAAAAAAAAAAAAAAAGGAATGCTTAGGCGGCTGCAGGGACTGCGGTTTGATGCCTGGCACCACATGCTGGGTAAGGACCCTCAGGGCTGGGTAAGCCCTGCCCTCAGGGCAGGCTGAGCCGGCCATAAAAATAAATAAATAAACAAACAAAAGTTCTGAAACAAGAAAAAAAGAAAAAGAAAAACTAGGAAAAGAAAAAACCAACTAGGAGCCGGGCGTGGTGTTGCACGCCTGTAATCCCAGAACTCGGGAGGCTGAGGCAAGAGGACTGGTGCGAGTTCCAGACCAGCCTGGGCTACGAAAGTGAGCTCAAGGCCAGACTGAACTGCATAGCGAGACCCTGTCTCAAAAAGACAAAAAAAAAAAAAAAAAAAAAAAAAAAAAAAAAAAAAAAAAAAAAAAAAAAAAAAAAAAAAAAAAAAAAAAAAAAAAAAAAAAAAAAAAAAAAAAAAAAAAAAAAAAAAAAAAAAAAAAAAAAAAAAAAAAAAAAAAAAAAACCAACTAGGATGCAGGAAAAAATAATTCAACATCTGCAAGATGATGTAAAAATCAAAATGATAAAAAAAAAAACAAAAAAGATACTGAAGAACATAATCTACAAGATTAGTTTGAACATAATGAAAAAATTGAAGTGAGTGAAATTATGACTGACCAAGGCAGTGGAAGTAAGAGTGGCTTTGCTTTTGTAACCTTGGGTGACCAAGATTCTGTGGATAAGATTGTCATTCAAAACTACCACACTGTGAACAGCAGTAATTATGAAGGGAGGAAAGCCCTGTCGAAGCAGGAGATGGCTAGTGCTTCATCTAGCCAAAGAGGTCGAAGTGGTTCTGGAAATTTTGGTGGTGGTTGTGGAGGTGGTTTTTGGTGGCAATGACAGTTCTGGTCACTGAGGAAACTTCAGTGGTCAAAGTGGCTTTGGTGGCAGCCATGGTGGGAATGGATATGGTGGCAGCAGAGATGGCTACAATGGATTTGGTAATGATGGTGGCTATGGAGAAGGCAGCCCTGCTTACTCTGGAGGAAGCAGGGACTATGGAAGTGGTGGACAGGGTTATGGAAACGAGGGCAGTGGCTATGGTGGGAATAGCAGCTATGACAGCTATAATGATAGAGGCGGAGGTGGCTTTGGAGGTGACAATGGAAGCAATTATGGAGGTGGTGACAGCTACAATGAATTTGGCAGTTACAACAATTAGTCTTCAAATTTTGGATCCATGAAGGAAGGAAACTTTGGAGACAGAAGCTCTGGGCCCTATGGTGGCAGAGGCCAATATTTTACAAAATTGAAGTTGCTTTGGTGGCTTCAACAGCAGCAGTAGCTATGGCAGTGGCAGAAGGTTTTTTATTTGTTTTGTTTTATTTTTGTTTTAGTGGCAGAAGGTTTTAAACACTTTCAGTAAACAAAGTTTAGCAGGAGAGGAGAGCATAAGAAGTGACAAGGAAGCTGAAGCTTATAGATTTGTGAACTCAGCCAAGCGCAGTGGTGGCAGGGCCTTGCTACTACAAAGAAGACATGTTTTAGACAATACCCATGTATATGGGCGAAAAACTTGAGGACTGTATTTGTGACTAATTGTATAACAGGTTATTTGAGTTTCTGTTCTGTGGAAAGTATAAAGCATTCCAACAAAGGGTTTAATGTAGACTTTTTTTTTCAATCCATGTTGTTGATTGCTAAATGTAATAGTCTGATCATGATGCTGAATAAATGACTTTTTAAAAAAAGCATGATTGATGTAAAAAATATCTTTAACTTGGGAAGTCACTGAAGATTGGCTCACACTGTGGTTATCAGAAAGCTTGACCAGGAGGCCAGTGAGATGGCTCAGCAAACTAAGTGCCTACTTAAGCAAGCATAAAGACTGGAGTTCGATCTGTGGTACTACGTGCCGCACTGGCCCTGGCCCCAGGCACGCTGAGCTAGCCACTGAGACCTGGTGTGATAGTGCATGCCTGAAACCCTAGTACTGGGGAGGGTGGAAACAGGAGGAACACTATAAGTCTGATCTGAGCAGTGACACCTTGTACTAAACACATTAAAAAGAAGGAGGAGCGCCTGGCAGGATGGCTCAGTAGTCTAAAGTGCCTGCTTAGGAAAGCTTAGGTGGCTGCAGGGACCAAGGTTCGATTCCCAGCACCACATGCTGCGCCAGCCCTGCCCTCAGGGTAAGCTGAGCCGGCCATAAAAATAAATAAACAAACAAACAAAAGTTCTAAAAAAAAAAAAAAGGAGGAGGAAAAGAGGAGGAAGAGGAGAAGGAGAAGGAGAAGAGGAAGAGGAGGAGGAGAAGGGGAAGGGGAAGGAGAAGGAGAAGAGGAAAAGGAGAAGGAGGAGGAAGAGAAAAGAAAAGAAAGAAAGCCTAACTAGGGCTAGAGAGGCTAGAGCTACATCCACAGTGGCTCCCTCACATACTGGCCAGTTGAGACGAGTTGTTGACTGAATTAAGGCTGTTGAGTGTCCTTACAACATGGCACTGGCCTTCCCACAGAGCGAGAGATTTAAGACAGCAAGTCAGAAACAACAATGGTTTTTATAACCTGCCACTGGAAGTTGCTCTTTGAGGTGAATCACTAAGTCTATCCTACATCTGAAGCACGGGGATGACTCCCTATGTTTTGAAAGGAGGGATGTCAAAGGACTGGCAGGTAGCTGTTTTAAAACCATTGGTTCCTCCTTGATGACAGGGAGGAGCCTGGTTAAGCAACGCGCAGGAGTGTGATGACCTGCTTAGACTTATCATGATTCATCACCCAGGACACATTGCAACCCCAGACAAAATCAGGATTTAGCTATGGAGAAAGGCAAGGGAAGGCTGATGGGAAACTGGGCTGCAGTGCCGTGCAATAAAGATGATAAGAGGAAAAAGAAAAAGTGCCCAAATAATTGTGTGCCCCAGTAGTCTATGGGACATACTGATCTGAAAACGTAATTTATCTGAAGTCAAATTTAACTTGTTTGTTTTGTGCTACTGGGGATTGAACCTAGCATTTTCACACTGAACTACATCCTTAGCCCTTTCTCTATTTTTTTAATTTTAATTTTAAATTTTGAGTCAGGTTCCCAGTCAGTTGCCCAGACTAAGTTCAAATTTGGATTCCTCTTGCCTCCACCTCCCAGAGTGCTGGGATTACAGGCGTGAATCATCGCACCCAGCTCATGCTTTGTATTTTTATTGGCTACATCTAGGTAGGCAATTAGTCCTCAGTGGTCACAGGAGGAAGTCCGTGAGGGAATGGGGCTTCGTGGAAGGAAGAGCAAAAAGAGGGAGGGCTCAAGCGCTTGTGGGAACAGCAGGTATCGAGTCTTGGGTCAGAGAAAGGGAGGTGACATAAGGACTGGCCAGGTGGAAGTCTCCTTTGGTCCTATTTATTTTCTCTGTGGCTACCCCAACTTCATACCTGTTGCTTCCAGAATTGATACCACCATCATGTCTACCTTTACCTCAGAAAACAGCCAGAGGGGCTGGGGTGTAGCTCAGTAGTACAGTACGTGTTGAGCATATGAGAGGCCTTGGGTTTAAATTTTTTTAAAAAGCCAGGCAGCTTTAACCAGAAACACATTTCTTTTCACCATTCTGACAAATAACTCATAAAGCTGAAGCACAGTTTAGGGCCTTGCTGAAAAATATATCTGAGGGCTGTAGGAACTCTGAGTCGTGCTGTGTGACCTCAGGCATAGTCCTTCCCTCTCTGGGCCTCCCTTGGCTTTCCAATGAAGAATTGGTCTAAATCATCTCTTAGGGCCCTTGTACTTTGCCTGCATGTCTTCCAAAAGAAACACCAGAGGAAACAAACAGACATGGGTTGTTTTTCTCATCCTGCCTGCAAGCTAAATTCTGAGGAAAATGTTCAGGGTGACGACACAGATTTAGCATAAACCGTGGTGCATTATACTGACAAACACCCCAAAAAGAGTAAGCACCAACTGGGCTATTTTTATCCCTTAAAACACACACACACACACACACACACACACACACACACACACACACACATACATGTACACATACACAGAAACACCAGACCTCATCACTCCCACCAGCTACCCTTCTCCAGTTGGTTTTTATAAGATAGAGTTCCAGTTAAAGGTGCTAATTAGACAGCTTTGACTTAGGGCAGGAGGAAGGCTGGGGAGAGCCTCCTCCTGGCTGGGCATGATGTCACCGCAACTGTGAATTTCTCATGACCGAAGAATGTGAGTGTGTTTGCCCTGCACGATGGAGCCGGAGCCAGTGATGCAAGCACAGCTGGTAAACAGGCTCCAGACAGGCAGGCCCTATGCAAGCTGCCTGCCTGCTGCGGTGCAGAGGGCTGGCTGGGGCCCAGCTCTGGCTTAACTCCTTCCTGGCAAGAGTGGTGGGTAGGCCCCCAAGGTTTGACCACAGAGCCTCCTCCACCCGTTCCTGCCTTTCTCTCTCTCTCGTGGAATTCTTGCTGATGATAAGCTCTGAATCTGAAGCCACAGAGAACTGTATTCCCCACCCAAACAACTTCTTACTTGTTTTGGGGCCTTGTATATGTGAGACACTGATGCCAAGCCTCAGTTTTCTCATCTGTACAAGAATGAAGACTAATCTCTTCTCTTTAGCTCCATAGTCCAGGAAAGCCAGAGAACCAAAAAACTTTCTGTATACTCAAAGACAGTCGCCCACTTAGGGATAAAATCTGACCAGGACGAAGTGAACCTATGGGAGTCAACATTTCCCACTTAAAGGCAATACTCAAAAGCCAACTGTGGTGGTGAGACCCAATTGTCCCATCTATTCAGGAGGCTGAGGCAGAAGGACTGCTTGAGCCTAGGAGTTCCAGCCTAGACAACATAGTAAGACCCTCTCTCCAAATAAACAAATAAATAAATAAATAAACAGACAAAGAACACAAAAACACTTAGAATCATAGAGCTATTCTTAGGTGGGCCCAGGCGCCACTGGAATACCCTTTAAAACCTAAAACAAGGAGCTGGGGAGATAGTTCAAAGGCATAAATATCTACGTGGAAAATGTAAGGTCCTGAGTTTGATCCCCTGCCCTGGAAGTCCTGGAACCCCAGGAGTGATGTGCCAGCCCCAGTAAGGCATGGTGGTACATGCCTATAATCCCAGCACTTGGGAGGTTGAGACAGGAGGATCACTACAAGTTCAAGATCAGCCTGGGGGATACAAAAGTGAGTACAAGGCCAGCCCAAAGCATACCAAGGCCTGTTGAGAGAAAGAAAGAGAGAGAGAGAGAGAGAGAGAGAGAGAGAGAGAAGAAGAAGAAGAAGAAGAAGAAGAAGAAGAAGAAGAAGAAGAAGAAGAAGAAGAAGAAGAAGAAGAAGAAAAATTTAAAACACGTTTCTGAACTCTGAAATCAGTCTAGGCCCAAGAATGTTGACAAGAAGGGGTACGCTTGATACATTGGCCCCTCCATATAAAGGGACTTTGTTAGCCTTTTGCTAAAATGTCAGTCCCTGATGAAAAGGACAAGTTCTGTCCTCTTGTGTCCCCAGAAGCCATTTCAGTGGCTGGCACACAGCAGGTACACCCCTTTTAGTTGTCAAACTGAGAGCTGAAGTTATTCCTATCCTATAAAGACTGGTGGGGACGATGGGAAACTGAGGCCTGAGCCTCCAAACTTGACTGTCTTGGATCTTTTCCCACAGACTGAATTCTGACTTCCCCAAAAAAGGTAGCTGCTCACATTTCTCTACACAGTTCTCTGCTGGCTGCTCCCAAACATCTTGGTGACCCCCCTCCAACATTCCAGGGCAGCCTCCTCCCCTGCTGGCTGGTTTGTGGGCACTGATGAGTTTTCTTTGGAGAGGGTTCAGCTGATATAAAAGAGGGGGCCCCTTGTGCTCAGGAGTGGGTGGGGAGGCACAGTCACAGAGGAAAGCAGGGACTGTGAGTGGCTGGGGAGGATGGGATTTGATAACAGATGCCCAGACCTTGCCAAAGACTGACTGCGAATGTATCCGTCAGGTCCTATCTTAATCTTAAGGCTGGAGAATTATCCAGACCCATCAGGAGCTCCCAGGGAAGGAACAGGCCTCCCCAGAGTGATCTGGCCTACCCCCAACAGTACTCCCCTTTTTTTTTTCCTCTGGGTCTTAGCGTGATAGGGTTGGAGAATCCAGCACAGCACAGCACAGCACAGCAGAGCTGAGATCAGGACTCAGATCTGAGTTCAAGCCACAACCTTCCTCTTGCTGGTCAAGGAACTAGAGCAAGTCAATTTTTCTCTCTGAGCCATACTTACCATACCTGTAAAATGGCCCTAAGTTATGGGGATGCTCTCCAGGCATGAACGTGCGCAGCAATAGGAGTGATAAACAAACGTTACATAATATTATTACCTTACTCTAGGCATGGGCAGTTCTACGTATCTGATGTCCTAGCGTAGGCATTTAGCACATTAATCACCTCACTCACAGAGCTCCTTCTGTGTTCCAGGCTCTGCCCAAAGTGCTTCACAACTCCTGTGTCATGTCCTCCTCCCAATACATCTCAAATAGCTGCCAGTACTTTCTCCATTTTTCAGAAGGTGAAGCTGAGGCTCAAGGAGTGACACGACCTCCCCAAGGCTGCACAATGGCCTTATTAACAAAGCCAGGAGCCAGGCGTATTGGCGCACACCTGCAATCCCAGCAGCATTCAGGAGGCTGAGGCAGGAGGATTGCCTTGAGTTTGAGGCCAGCCTGAGCTACGTAGTGAGTTCAAGGCCTGCCTGAAGTACATAGTAAGACTCTATCTCAAAAAAAAAAAAAAAAAAAAAAAAAAAAAAAAAAAAAAAAAAAAAAAAAAAAAAAAAAAAAAAAAAACCAGAAAACAAAGCTAGGATCTGTCCTTGCCTTTAGGAGAGATCTAGCAGCCAAGTCTCTGCTCAGTGCCTTGAAGCAAGAGATTCCAAGTAAATCATCTGGGCTACCTCCTAAAATGTGGGGGGTTTTGGGGTTAGTTCAGTGGTTTAAGAACTTGTGCGGACAATCCCAGTCACACACAGGAGATGGTGGTTCAATCCCTAGACCCAACCTTAAGGCAGCCTGAGCCAGCAAAAAAAGCTCCTGAAATGGCATATGTCTTTGGGCAGCACTAAGGCCTCCATTTCTTCATCTGAACCTTGATTGTTATCTACAGTAGGACACTGGTAAATGTGAAAAGGACTTTACAGGCTCAAAGTCTTGGTTTGTGGGGGACACACAGAAAGAATAAATCCTCTTCCAGCCGCCCTGATGAGTATGAGACCATATCCAATCACAGAGTGGCTAGAGGAAGGATTAGATGAGTGAGGGACCTGGAAAGGCTCCAGGGAGGCAGACTCTTTGGAAGCCAACCACTGAAGGAGAAGCGGTCACGGTCACTATCTTCACCTGGGGTCTGACCCTTGACATGGTTCCTCCTGGGAAGTATTGGCTGAGTGTCCTTTGGACTTTGCCTAAGACTAAAGCAACACAGCTGTGAAATAGGATGATAATGACAATTACAGCTCCACCAGGACTGTAATAAAGACAGGCCTTGGCCTATTATCTTAGTTAATTCCTGCTGCTATACAACTATTTTCAGTTGGGTAAATTGTAATAAAACAAAATGTATTGCTCACAGTTTTGGAGACTGGGATGTCTAGGATCAAGGTGCTGGCATATTTGGCACCTGGCAAAGACTCAGTGCTCATACATAGCACCTTCTATGTGCCCTTCCACAGAAAGAAAGACACAAACATGCTTCCTCAGGCCTCTTTTATAAAGTGTACTAATCCTATTCATAAGCGCGGAGTCCTCATGATCTAACCACCTCCAATACCCCTACCTCTTTTTTTTTTTAAAGAATTTTATTGGCCGGGCGTGGTGGCTCACGCCTGTAATCCCAGCACTCGGGAGGCTGAGGCAGGAAGATTGGTGCGAGTTCGAGACCAGCGTGGGCTACAAAAGTGAGCTCAAGGCCAGCCTCAACTGCATAGCGAGACCCTGTCTCAAAAAGACAAAAAAAAAAAAAGATTTTTATTTATTTTATTTTATTTTTTTCTTGTTTCACAACTTTTGTTTGTTTATTTATCTTTTTATGACCGGCTCAGCCTGCCCTGAGGGCAGGGCTGGTGCAGCATGTGGTGCCGGGGATCGAACCACGGTCCCTGAAGCCGTCCAAGCTTTCATAAGCAGGTACTTTAGACCACTGAGCCATCCCGCCGGGCCACACCCCTACCTCTTAAAACCACCACATTGCAGATGTCAACATTTAAATTTGTGGAACTCACATCCACATCACCAGGTCCATAATCACAGAAGCTAGAAGAAGAATCTGAGCCAGGCACAGTGGCACATGCCTATAACCCCAGCATTGGGGGAGGCTGAGGCAGGAGAATCCTGAGTTTGAGCTCAGCCTAGGTCACTTAGTAACTTAGCAAGACCCTGTCTCAAAAATTTTTAAATCTTAAAAAAGGTTGGAGATGTCTATGAAGGTCTTGAGTTCAATCCCCAATACCATAAAAAGAAGAGCTGCTGCGCTATAGAAGTGGCTGGTGCAGGTAGATGCTATTAGATGGATGCATGAATGGATGGATGGATGGATGGATGGATGGATAGGGGGTGCAACCTACCCCTGGTCACACAGTTGCAAAGCAACTCTGCTGATCCCTCACTGGGCAATGCATAAGAGCTGGAGAGATACTCCAGGGGAATGAGACTTGAAGTGAGAAATAACTGCAGCATAGATGAAGGACAATGGCCTTGTATTCTCTTTCGGTAACTTGCCCAACAAGATCCTGCAGAGCCCTATCTAAATGGAGCAGCTCTTGCAGAGTTCTCTGGAGCAGAGCCAGAAAGTTAAGTAGGGATTAGGGCCCCTCAGCCCAGATGAGCAGGCAGGAGCAGGCCTCGCCTGGGGGTCTGGCCTGGAAGGGCTAGGTCTGGCTATATATGGTTTTCAAGAAGCTGGGAGCCTTCTCATCCGCTCTGCTGCCCACGCACATGAGCAAGGCCACCCACAGTAGCTGAGTCAGGGCCTCAGCAAGGGTCGGGAACAGAGGCTTTCCGATGGGGATAGGGTGACTGAAAACACAGGGGATCAGAGTAGGGTTCTAGAGTCAAGATGTAAGTTCTAACTAAGCTCCCTCCCTGACTGATAGGTATATGATTCTGGAGCCAGAACACACTTCCTAGAAGTTCCCTTTTCTTTTCTTTTCTTTTCTTTTCTTTTCTTTTCTTTTCTTTTCTTTTATTTCTTTCTTTCTTTCTTCCTTTTTTTGAGACAGGCTCTCACTGTGTAGCCAAGGCTGGCCTTGAACTTGCAATCATCCTATCTCAGTCTCCCAAGTGCTAGAATTACAGCCTGCCTTACCATCCCCAGATCCATTTTATTCATCTATAAAAGAAAGCAATAGCGATATTGACAAACACCTAGGCTCACTTTCTTGTGTGCTGCCCTGTGCTAAGAACCCTCCTTACAATTATTGTCCACAGTCCACACTACAATAAAAAAAAAAATTACTATTGCCATGAAACAAAACACAGTAGACTTGTGCCTTTCATCTAGGCCACAATAATGCTTGATTTGAAGCCTTTCTTCATGTAGTCTCCTCCATCCGAAGGGCCTCTTCCACTCTAACCAACTCTCAGCTGATTCTCCTTCTAGACTAGGTTACAGATAGGTGCCAAACAATCACTGATCAACATGGGACATCCTTCAGTCCCCAGCGTAAGGTATTCAGAAACTACTTTCTGACCATGAAACTGAATTTCCAGATTTTAAAAAAAATCGAAGCACAAAGAGTCACTTGCATACAAGAAAGAGAACTAGGAAGAGCTAAGAAGCACTCACAATGTCTGGTGCTACCCTATGTTCTCATTTCTGTTACTTTCTTTTCAGCATTCCCAACAGGAGCCAGTGAGATAGCTCACCTGACTAAGCACCTGCTTAGGCAAGCACAGGGACTGGAGTTCAATCCCTGGCATCACAAGCTGCACCAGCCCTGCCCTCAGGTGCACTGAGCCAGCCACCAAGACTGGTTGTGGCAGTGCACACCTATAATCCCAGTGCTGAGGAGGCTGAAAACAGGAAGATTGCTATGAGTCCAAGCTGCATAGTGAGACCCTATACCAAATACATAATAAATAAATAAATAAATAAATAAATAAATAAATGCCACTATAATATCTGTCAAATAACTCCTGGTACCTATTCTTCCTCCTTCAAGTTTTCAAACTGCTGCTAAAGCCTGCTTAGCCCCTTGCAATAGTCTTGCACAAAACAAAAGTGAAACAACCCCATTTAACAGATAAGGAAACTGAGGCTCAGAGAAGTAAAGCTCATAGAGACTTTGTAATATGCCAGAGGAGACCTTGCCACAATGGGCTGATTCTTGACATTCTGAGGAAGTAGATCTTACCTCTCCTCTCATGCCAAGACACATGATAAAGAGGACAAAGAAAAATTAACCTGAGATCCACTTAGAAGGAAACATCAGCCAGAGGACTGTAGATGTAGCTCAGCAGTAAAGCACTTCCATAGCATGTATGAGGCCTTCCATTTGATCTTCAGTAATATAGAGTGGGAATGAGGTAAAGGTGGAAGCAGGGCAAGCAGAACTAGTACGGTATTATTTTTTATGTATTTAATACAGGGTCTACAGGGTCTCCTACACTCATCAGATTAGTAATGATCCTCCTGTTTTCATCCTCCCAAGCACTGAGCTTACAGGCACACATCACTACACCCAACCTCAGTCACATCCCAGTACGCCCCAGCGGCAGGGCCAGCATGGCACACGGAGATTGAACCCTGGTCCCTGCATCTGCCTAAGCAAGCACTTTAGTCCACTGAGCTATCTGGCTCGCCCTAGTAGGGCATTTTCTAAGGAACTTTTAAAAATTCAGACATCATTTGAAAATCATAAAAGAATACGATGAAGGAACAGGCTTAACAGTGCTAAATCAGATCATCACAACATGACAGGCAGGAGACCAGAACAGCTCTCTAAACCCATTAGGTCATCTCATTTTGAATTTCCACTTTGCCAAGAGCTGGACAAGGCCCAGCCCCAGAGTAATCACTCCCTGGGCCATATCTCCCAGCCTTCAAGATCTCATGTCTCAGTAATCTTTCCTCCAAAAATGAGACACGAAACTGATAACATTTTGTCACGCGTCCAAGAACATTAAAGAAAAGAATAAATAAGTTACTGTTTTCCACTGTTGCCGTCATCTCATAAAATTTAATAACAGTGACTAGTCTCAGAATTTAGCAACTTGAATAAACTACCTGTGTAACTCACTACATTGTCCTACCTTTCCCACTAGCTGTGGCCCAGGGTGAACTATATCCAAAAGGGGCATTTGGTAACTGTCACAAGAGAAAAAATAATCTATGCACATAACTCCGATATATTGGGGTTCCTGAGTACCTTTAGGTTGAAAGTCATGTAAAATTCTTCTGCCTACCTTAACTCTTTTTTTTTTTTTTTTTTTTTTTGGTGGGACCAGCGTTTGAACTCACAACCTTGCACTTGCCAGGCAAGCACTTGTGCCACAGAGCTATCTCCCTAGCCCCTGCCTACCTTAACTTTAAACAAAGACTCATTGGAAGTTTTGTTGTATTCTGGGGACATGTAGTAGACAAAAGTATGTGTCAAGAACAAAAGTTGCCGGGGCCAGGGAGATAGCTCCGTGACACAAGTGCCTGCCTGGCAAGTGCAAGGTCGTGAGTTTGAACCCTGGTCCCACCAAAAAAAAAAAAAAAGAACAAAAGTTGCCTATCCCACAAGCACCTGCCTGGCAAGCACAAGGACCCGGGTTCAATATCCAGTATGGTATGCCATGCTGGCCCCAGAACCCTGGTGCACATCTGAAATCCCAGCAAAGGGGAGGCTGAGAAAGGAGGATCACTACAAGTCTAGACTGTGTGGGGAGATCCTCTACCAAATAAATGAAATAAAGATTAAAAAGAACAAAAAAGCTCAAGAGCCAGGCGTAGTGGCTCACACCTGTAATCCCAGCACTTGGGAGGCTGAGGCAGGAGGATCAGTGTGAGTTTGAGACTAGCCTAGCTACAAAAGTGAATTCAAGGCAGCCTGAACTGCATCATGAGACCCTGTCTCAAAAAGACAAAAAAAAAAAAAAAAAGCTCAAGAACAAATCTGTCTTTGTCCTTCTGTCTGTCTCTACCTCTCCACTTTTCAGCTTCTCTATAATAATATGGCAATATAGTAGCTCTTATGAGAATATCATGGCTAGAGTCAAAAAAGCAGAGCTAAGTGGGGAAGGTGGGTAGACAATAACCATAGGTGTTTGTTGTGGACATGCACATCCTGGCCTGTCATGGGCATTCAGAGGAAGAAGACACAACCTGTGACTGCAGGAATCAAGAAGAGCTTCTGCAAGGACGGCCCATGTGAGTCAGGCCTCGAAGCTGAGAATGATTTGGAACATTCAGATTCCAAATGCCATCGCAAATGAGAAGAGAAAGATGCGGAATGTAAGAAAGAAGATATCACTCAAAGAAGTTTTATATAAATGCCTTCTTTCTCAAGATTTTTATTGAGATAGAAGTCATATATAAGAGCCGGGGATATAGCTCCATGATAGAAGCACCTCCCTGGCAAGTGCAAGTTTCTGAGTTCAATCTCCAGTATCACCAAAAAAAAAAAAAAAGTCACACATAAAAGGGATGTCAGGGACTGGCCAGATAGCTCAGCAGACTAAAGTGGCTGCTTAGACAGGTGTAGTGATCAGGGCTTGATCACTGGTGTGCCAGCGTGCGGGTATGCAATGCTTGCCTTGCAGGGGGGGAGGGCGAAGAGGGGGCATGTGCTAAGACCGCAATTAAAACTGGACATAGTGGTGTGTGCCTGTAATGCCAGTGTTTGGGAGGCTGAAAACAGAAGAATCACTACAAGTCAGATCTGTGTAAGTGAGACCCTGTAGACTCTATGTGAAATTTAATAAATAAATAAATAAATAAATAAATAAATAGAATGGATGTTATGGGGGCTGGAGTATTTATTAATATATTATAATGTATATATAGTACTTCTGCATATTTATGGGGCATAGTGTGACACTTTGGTACATATAAACAATATGTAATGAGGAGGTCACTATAATTTGCATACAGGTTACCTCAATGTGTATCTTTCTTTGTGTAAAAACATCTCATTTCAAAATAACTTTAAGCTTATAGAAAAGGTACAGGGGCCCGGCGGGATGGCTCAGTGGTCTAAAGCGCCTGCTTGGGGAAGCTTAGGCGGCTTCAGGGACCACGGTTCGATCCCCGGCACCACATGCTGTGCCAGCCCTGCCCTTGGGGCGGGCTGAGCTGGCCATAAAAATGAATGAATAAACAAACAAAGGTTCGGAAACAAGAAAAAAATAAATAAAATAAAATAAAAA
>PVJA010049150.1:0-13887 GCA_004027025.1 Myocastor coypus
AACAGGTTCCTAAGAAAACAGTTCAGCTCATGGCACGAGATCAGAGAAAGCTTTAAGAAGATATGGTAGATCCCTGCTTCTTGAA
Source organism: Myocastor coypus (assembly GCA_004027025.1). Taxonomy (NCBI): domain Eukaryota; kingdom Metazoa; phylum Chordata; class Mammalia; order Rodentia; family Myocastoridae; genus Myocastor; species Myocastor coypus. The sequence goes on from PVJA010049150.1 coordinate 86, forward strand.
AGGTACCTCCTAAAGTTTCATCAAAATTATGCAGGATGTGAGTGAGAGCTGATTTAGATCGAGCACTAGAACACCGTGGAGTTCACTCAGAAGAGGAAAGAGATCTCTAGAGATTTCTTTTTTTAACTGATTGTCGGAAAAAAAATTTTGTCCTGGGGTCTTGACTCATTTTCCCTGAATGCAACGAGAGCTCCAGTATCTGTAGTCTAGATTGTTTAGCTTGGGAATAATGTCAAGGACTTCAATATTATAATACTGATAATGTGATGTTAAGTCAAATAAGCCAAGTAGCCTATGTGTGTTTGTGCAGTGTGACAATAGGAGTGACTCCAATCTGAAAAAAAAAATTAAGATTAATTGAAAGTCACTTTTGAGAATCCTAGTATGGAGAACTGGGGACAGCCAGAAATACAAAGAAGCCTCTAAAACAAATGGCTAATTATAAATATGTTTACTAAGCTAAGAGGAGAGGCCTGGAAGGAGCGATCTGGGGAGAGGGGTGTATAATAACTAGGAGGATAAGCACAACTATAAGAAATAGCAATTGACCTATAAGTATGGGTTCAAAACACTGAACAATTTGATTCATGTTTTATGAGGAATGTTGTTGAGAGTTCATTAACTTGCAATCATTTTTGTATCACAATATAAAATTTTTTAATTAAAAAAACCTCTTGTTTATTCATTAATTTATTTGGTATAGGGTCTGGCTATGCATCTTGGACTTGCAGTGATCCTCCTGTTTCAGCTTCCCAAGCACTGGGATTATAGGCATGCACCATCATACTCAGAATTGGCCCTGCACAGCACAAACAGGGTTCTGTGACTGGTGTGCTATGTGGTACCAGGAATCAAACCTCAGTTGCTGTGCTTACCAGGCAGGTGCTTAGACCACCAGGCTATCTATGCAGCCCCACAGTCCTCTTCTGAGAGGAAATATACTTTCCTGATTATATCAGGTTCAAAATATGAATTTGAATTATACACAACAGCTTATACAGTGACATTTGTCTTTCACATGCAAGGAAACAATTTAGGTCACTCCTGGAAATGAATCTTGTTCAAATTAGAAGATCTGCCACAATCCCATACCAATTCTTGGTGGAAATTTTTTATTTTAAACAACATCTAACCTGCTTATCAGATGGAAGAATTACGCAGTAGGGTGGCATCTTGTTATTTTCACATTATGGTTCCCAGTTAAGTTTGTTATATTTAAATTATAAAATTTAAAATAGAAGTTTTATTTGATGGATATGCTGTATGTACGTGATAACCTCTATATGCTCTCCCTTCAAAGATTACACAGAGGTAATCATAATTTTATTAATTTGAGAAAAATACAATTTACTTCGTTTCACCTTTTGTAGCTGATAATGAGCCACACAGTTCAGTGGAATGGAAAAAGTACCTCCATCCCTCAATCCTCCAATAATTAAAGATAACTTCTCCTATTACTAGCTAAACAAAAGAGTGCTTCCCTCCATAGGTTTATGATCAGCAGCATGGATTCTAGAATAGTTTAAAATTGAGATCATGTCTACAAATCCAAAGCATCAAATACTTCTCTCAGGGAATTAGTGGTAAAAGCAAAGAAAAAACGTTACCAGATCCCTTTTCTGATCAAGGCAGCCAACTATAAATTCTCTAGCCTCTCTCTTGTGTGTTCATTTCCCCAATGTATTGCATTTTAATCCTGTAAAAGTTGTTCCATTTAAGCCCAAATTGTAGGCATAGTTCTTTCTTATTTTCAGATCTCATGATCTGATTAATATTATACTCCTGAGAAATCCTTTAGAAAAAAAGATATCATTGAATTTCTTAGGAAATAATTACAAATACATCTAAATATGACTATTCCAATGTGAGTAGAGTTTAAGTTATTAAGTTTTAACTTTATGCGAGCTTCAAATAACATTTTACACACCCATAGCAAGTGTTTTTGAGCAGTGCAAAGGCATTCCTAGAGGAAAGTACCAGTTTAGCTATTTCTTTTCTGATAAAATAGAAAGACAAGGCTGGAAATGGCATAAAAAGCACATCTAATATTTTATTCTAAATTGTTACAAAGCCAAGTATATATTCCAATTAAAACAGTAATTAATAACAGCTTGATTTCTTATTTATATATTAAGCCACGCCAAATGGCAGACTGAGGCTGGGGGGGGGGATAAACAATATCCATCTGAATTATTTTAAAAGGCAAAGTAATGGATTTTTGTGTTTTTCCATTGAAATTTTAATATCACTTTTCATTATCTCTACCTTACTTGCTCACATTCAAGTTCCAAACGTGATAACTTAAATTGATTTACCATTAAACCTACTCCAGTATTTTGGAACGTCCTGACACCACGTTAAAGTGTGAAAAGCAGATGTTAGCAATGAACTACAAGTTCACCTAACTGATCCATAATAACAGACATACTGTACTTTGTATACTTAATAAAAAGGGTCTTAGTCTTTCCATTTTTTTAATGAACTATTCTACCTTGACCATTAGCGGGATCAGTCTTTATCTTGTCTTATTTGGTGTGCTTGAGTGCACAGCTGAAAGTACTCTACATATTCAGATACACTGATGAGCTCTACTTGTGTCCTCACCAAGTGCTCTGGCTTGAGCATGCCCTGCACTCTGACCTCCCTCTGCTTCACACCCGGATGTCCTGATGCACGTTGTCCCTTGCACCACTTGGATTCTTCTCATCTCCCTTTTCTACTTTCACCTGTGCATTCTGAAAGCCTGCTTTATGAACATTTTCTGTTTTATTTTTTTAATACCAATCTTCAACAGAATTTTCTTTCAGCTTCTAAAATCTAACTATATCTTGAAATTTCTGCATCCTGTCCTACCCTCTCAAGAAATGGTTACTGGTCTACACAAAGCCAGAATAGGGATTCTTTTAGCTCTTAGATTGCAACTAAAAACAATTATTCTTGTGTCTTTATGTAAAACTACTTTATGTCTTTGTTTATGATAGTAATTTTCCAGCCATTAATTATTTTTACATGAGGCTGTGCAAATTATGTCACAATTACTAAACAAATTAGCAGGTAGTGCACAATCAATCTCTATAGCTCATGTCTTACCATGTAACTGCCTAATTTCCATGTAGAAGAGGTCAGTGTGGCCAACATATCAGCCACAAGCTTCCTTGACCTGAGTCATGGTTTTGTGAGCAGGTCTACTAACGTTCATCATCAGCCTTTTATGCTTTGACTCTTTGCTAGTCTTAGCTTTCCAACAATTAGGTTTCATTCTTTTTCTCTCTCTAATATTCTAAGGTACACTCTGACCACTCTGTTGTCCTTTGGAAGCCTGCAATCCCTTTATTTCTTAACTGGTTTTACATTTTCATTCAACTAGTGTATACCTTATCTTGCTCATTTTCCTTCTTCCTGATTCAGTACTACTGATAGCTAGACGTTCATTTTACTCTCTTGCATTGTGGCTAAATCATAGCATTCTGACCTACAGCAATCATCCATACAGTTGAGAGGTGTTCCAAGCTTCCCTTTTCTGTAAACAAAAAGATTCAGAAATACAAAATTATTCTCCTAGTTAGGCTCTGCTGTGTCTTAATCTCTCTTCTTCTTGCATTTTTTACCCTATGTCCATGGATTCTTTGGATCTGTTAGGTATCTTTTCTATGATATGGTTACTCTTTTCTACTGCCTCTCTTTCAATTGTCATATATATATATATATATATATATATATATATATATATATATGCCCTGAATGCCTGATTAGAATTGTTATTAATCTTTAGTAAAGCATGGCTTATGTCTCCTTATGTCTCTATCTATGGTGTAAATTCTAGACTCCCTTGCTACCTTCATGAATCCTCATTTTGAGGGAGCAATTAAGTGTAGGTATTTTTTAATTTTACTAATTTTCATAAGAAATAAATGACAATGAGACAGTTTCAAAACATATTAGGACAACCCCAATAATTAATACAAGGCATATTATTGTCTTCATAGTAGTTGTTCAGAGTACAACATGCAGATATGATAACTTTTCTAAACACTATTAGTACAAATATTTCTTCTCATTGAATTAAGAGGAAGTAGCTGTATGTGTAGTCCAATAGTTCATATTAATAGTGAGTTTTCAACAGAACTGGCAGTGTTGGAAGCTTTTGACTTGAGCCTTTTACAATTCACCATATTAATATGGCTTTCCTTTTTATACCTCATGGTTAAACTTTTCTGCTAGATGGTCAAGACCAAGTTAAAGCGAGACCTATATAACAAAACATGTAACTTTCGCATCTGACAAGGTCAGGTTAAATCCCCTCAGGATTTACTTTGAAGCATGTATGGCATTTTGTAGAACTTTTGTCAGTGTCAGCCATCTGGATGAGTCATGGCCATTGCTTGACCAATTTGCTCTCTGTGAAAGCCTGAGAGAATGTTTTCCTTCTAGGTGACTCTCCTTAGGCACACTGTACATCATCAATCACTTTCCTCTGTGGCCCCATAATCTCCTTGAACAGGAAATTTGGGACTCCACTCAGTTATAGGCTGTTACAGTATGGGATCTTTTATGTCCTGTGTCTTTACTGACCTTGAAGGGCTAACATCAAAATATTGGTTTTTTGTATCCCTTCTTTTTCACTAATTAATTGGCCTGCCAAGTTAAATTGTTAACCCTCTAGAAGATGTGATGTTTTTATACAATGGAATATTACTCAGGGATAAAGAATGATAAACTCAAAGGGTGCATATATAAGTGGATGTATCTTGAATACATGCTCATAAGTGAAATAAACCACACCTACCTTTGTAAATATTGTATAGTCTCCCTAGTGTAAGAACTCAAAAGGAGAAATAAAAATGGAAAGGCAAAGAACAGCTAAATGGAAATCAAGAACTTAAGGATTGAAGAACAAAGGGACAGCAAGCAGAAAAGTTAGGAAACATGGCAGGAACAAACTATGCACTTATATGCACAGGGTGATTTAGACAATGGTCATAAAAACCTCCATCAGGTTTTTGAAACTAGCAGTTAATTGATAAAATTCTCACCCTGACCAACTATATATGAAAATATCTGTGAAGTAAGCAACTACTTTGAGGATAGCAATGTGTAATACTAAAACCATGATTGGAATGCCTGTCATTCTGGTCTTTTAGATGTGTGTTTCTTCTAATGTCAGATCAGTTATTGCTATATCCTCTCTCAAGTAAATGTTTGTTTTCAAAAGGTGGGGCAATAAAAGAAAATAAGAGACAAGGAAAAATGCCATAGGATTGACCTGCTACACTTTTGCATATGGTTAAGTTTCTAAACTTCTGTGCAAAAATGTGTAATTGGTTTTTTTTTTATCACATTGTATAGGGATTTGTGGAAAATACCCATTCCATGTTAAGTCTAAGGCATTTGACATTCAGAAAGTCAGTGACGTTAAGCTCAAATGTCTATGCTATAGGGTAATAGCATCACTAAGCTTCTCTTCTGCAGGGTTAACAAGTTTTCAGACCAAAAATTTATAGAACAAGAAAGGCTACAATGATAGTCAATATTTTGGCCCTAGGCCCTCTATGCTAGTGAGGACTCACTTGTCTTATTTTCATTGAATTGTGCCATTATTTACCGAGTTATAAATATTAGCATTTAGGATCTGTTCTCTATGCTTTTATCTTTCATGTATAAATCTACTTAATAATGTTAGTAAAAAATACTCCATCATAGGGCGTACTACTCATTTTCCTAAATATATTTTTTAATGTATTTGGCTATTACAGAGTCTCACCATACAGCTTGAACTCGTGGTGATCCTCCTGCTTTCAGTCTCCCCAGTGCAAGGATTACAGGTGTGCACCACCATACCTTGACTTTGGCCCACTCAACACACCCTGGGGGAAGGTCTGGCAGGTATGTCATATCAGGGATGAAACTGTGGTCCCTAAGCTTGCCCAAGCAGGTACTGTAGTCTACTGAGCTCTCTTGCCAGCTTCGCTAAACATATTATTTATGTTAATTCATTTACTCCTCACAAATATGCTGTGCATTAGATTTTCCTCTTATTATCATTTTTCAGAAAAAATACATAAGGCACAAGAAAGATAAATGGCCCCCCGAGGACTAGTGCTGGCAAGTGGGGAGCAGAGAGGAAATATCATGAACTTTCCCCCTACAGTAATTGACTTATTCAGGCCCATGCTAACTCCTATCTTAGTTCTAAAAGCCCATACAGTGGCCTACATAATTTACACTCCTCGGATTGCTACTTTGTTAAACCCACAGATTGATTTATAAAAAGGACTATTTTAACAGCATGGTTCAAAATCTAATGGGTGGAACAGAAATGATGATTGTTTTATTGAGATTAATCTTGTACTTTTTTCAAGGATCATGTATTAATTTATAAATGTTTGACCTGGACTGAAGGTAGTTTGTGCAATAGGGTAAAGTGTTTTTTGTTTTGTTTTGTTTATCTTTTGGGGGATCTGTTTATTTGTTTGTACCAGGGATTGAACTCAGTCTTTGTGTTTTCCAGGCAGAAGCTTAAACCAAGGATGAAGTTTTTAAGCTTTGAATTGAGGTTATTCATTTCAAATCTCACCTTCAACATTTACTAGCAGAGAATTATTTCCCCATCTTTAACACAGAAACTAATGACACAAATATTGAAGAGTAGTTAGGATAAATAAATTAATTAATGAATTTAAAGAGTTTTTAAAGGTTCCTTGTTTAAATTGTTATCATTGTGGAAGCTATCATTACCCCTGTATGAACATTAAGCATGATGGTTAAGGAACAGAATGAAAATTCAATGTAATGTTGATAGACAGTCCCACTTTTTATCAGAGGAGAACAGTTTTGTTGCTGGAACTCATTATGGTACATGTCTATGATAAGACACAGGACATTGCTTTGGGCATTTTGACATGGGGGACTAAATCATGATGAAGTCTGTCTCCTGGTATTTGAAGCTTCCTTCCTTGATTTGGAAGCAGGAATAAAGGCCATTGCCAAAATAATTCCATATAGACATGTATCTTCTTCCAAGCCAGTATAAAGTTTCTTTTAGACAAGTATAAGAAGTGTAATCCATATGACATAATTTTCAGAATACCATGTTAGCACCCAAGTAAGCCACAAAATCAATTTTCTAGCCACCATGGCACTCTAAGACACAACTACTTGTCCATTTGCTCTGAGACAGAAAGAACAGAGGTCTGGGGCTCTGAGGCAGTGGGCTCAGTCTAAGGCAGCCTGATAATATGGAAATGAGTTTTTGCAAGTTTTTAAAGGCATAGAAGTGGCACAAATGGTTATACAGGGAAAGAGAATCTTGTTAACTTATCCTCCAAATTATGCAACAACTTGGAATACTTATCACTCAGGTGCCTGCTCCACTCCTGTTGTGTTCTAAAAGAGCCAGACCTGCCTGTTAAACATGGAATTTTGTATAAAATTTGATCCCAATTGCTTATACTTCTGTAACTTGCTTTCTGGTTGAAACTGAATGCACTCAATGATGAAGGATATAAAGTCATGTTAGATTTTGAGGTGTATGATAAAGAAGGAAGAGTAAAGGTAGATCCAACCTGAATTTGGATGTGAGCAGTTCAAAAGGAGGAGAGGGCCTGGGAACCAGAAGAGACAGCTTGACAGCAGACAGAAAATGATTTAACAGTCAGACAGACTAGAAAATTGAGATCCCCATCGATGGCCAAAAGATACAACCCGAACCAAGTTCTCCGAAATGAGAGCTAGAGGACATGACATATTACATAGACTTTTCCCATTACAAGATGTAAGCTAATCTACTCTGCTAAAAACAAGCACATTTCGTATTAAGTGCTCTGAAAGGGCCTGGGATTTAATTTGCAAGTCACATTTCATCAGATATTTAGAATTTTCAATGTAGAATTTCTGGCCGCAAGTGTTCTTTATTTTTGATTCCTGTGAGATAATCAGAACCATACCCACTTAGGGAGCGAGTCACAGCCCAACATATTCCTAACCCTTTCATTTTCCAACAAGTAAATACTCATATATCATATTTTCCTAAATAAAGACTTGAAAAACTTAGCAACAAGGTACACATACATACTATTTTTATAAATAAAACAGCAATTCAAGCAAACAAGAAATTACCTTACCCATTGCCCCTCCTGTAACATTTGCACCTACTTTTCTGTAATGATGTATCAGTATTTTCAGGTTTTTACATCTGAGAAATACCTTCACTAGTAGCAGCCATTGATATGCACTGCCTATGTAACCAAATCTAGTCAAGCAAGGCAGCAAAGCTATACCATGTTCAGTGTTTTTGTCCATCTTTTAGATCACACTGTAAGGATTATACATGCACAATATTTCTCTAAGTGACCTCATAAGTATATTCTTATTTGTGTTTCACAATAAGAAAACATAGTAATTAGAATAAAGGTTAATTATGGATGTGATATGTTGATCATTTGGCTTGTGCTAACTCAGATACTAAAAATACTTGGAGGAAATAAATCACATTATGTGATGGCTTATGATTAAAAGATGTAAAGATTTGTATAGAAGATTTGTGGGAGATGATGACACATGGGTGATATTTAAAAATGAATAATACAAATGCCATTTTAACCCAACAGTCATATCACTCACCATATCCTGCTTTATTGGAAAGTTCTGCCATATAAACATCTTTAAAAGATCACTTAATTAGAATGTGAAATTTTGGAAATTGTGTTTAACTTATCTTTCTTTTTCAGGCACTGTTATTTCTAGAGGTTCTATCTCTTGGTCTCTGATTTTATTTGCTCTTTCTCCATCCCTGTCACTGTCATGGTCAAGTCCTCATTTCCAGCTGCCCAGGCAAGTGTAGTGGCCTCGAGGCTGCAAGGTTACCTTGTAAGGTGTAACTACAGCCCCTCCCTCAAACATTCATAAGGTCACATATCTCTCAGGCTTGAACTCCTCAGTGACCATATGCAATCTCATAAATGGAGCAAAGCTACACCAAAAGCGTTGATATCTACCCCTAAGTGAAACTAAGACTACAATATAGCAAAACAATAATGCCTACGACTTGCTCTCTGTGAAAGCCCAACAGAATGTTTTCTCTTTAGGTGACTATCCTCAGGTACGCTGTATATCTTCAATCCCTTTCCTCTGTAGCCCCATAATTTCCTTGAACAGAAAATTTGGGAAACCACTCAGTTATAGGATATTATAGCACAGGTTCTCTTATGTCCTGTGTCCTCACTGATCTTGCAGAGCTAGGGCCAAAATATTGGCTATCCTTGTAGTACTTCTTTTACTCCAATTTTTGGTCTGTAAACTTATACTCTTAACCCTCCAGAAGAAAAGTTTAGTGATTCTGTCACTGTATAACATAGATACTTGAGCTTAACATCATTATCTTTCTGAGTATCAAACATCTTAGACTTGGAATTGGTATTATCTATCAATCACTGATATGCTAATAAATCTCTATAGAATGTGAGCAAAGAAGTTACACAGTTTTACACAGGAATTTAGAAATCTAAGCACATGCAAAATTGTAGCCTGTCAGTCCTTTGGTGAAGCAATAGCGGTAACTCATCCGAATGGCTGACACTGACAACAGTTCTACAAAGCACTGTACATGGTTTCAAAGTAAATCTTGAGGGGATTTGACTGATCTTGGGAGATACAAAACTTCCATGTTTTGTTATACAGGTCTTGCTTTAACTTACCCTTAACCACCCAGCAGAAAAATTTAACCACAAGGCATAAAACGCAAAGCTAGATTAGTATGCTGAGCTGTAAAAGGCTGAAATCAACAGGTTTCATCATTGACAGTTTTATCAATAACCCACTGTGATCATGGAGCATTGGGTTATGTATACAATTACTTTCTCTTAGTTCCATGAGAAGAAATTTTTTGTACCAACAATGATTAGAAAAATTATTACATCTACACCCAGTGCTCTGTATAACTACTAGGAGGACAGAAATATGCATTATATCAAATACTGGAAATGTACTACTAGCATGTTTTGAAACTGTCACATTATTATTTCTTTTTTTTAAAGTTTTTTTTTTAATTTTAATTTTAATTTATTTATTTTTTTCTTGTTTCAGAACCTTTGTTTGCTTATTCACTCATTTTTATGACCGGCTCAGCCCACCCCAAGGGCAGGGTTGGCGCAGCATGTGGTGCCAGGGATCGAACCGAGGTCCCTGAAGCCGCCCAAGCTTTCCCAAGCAGGCGCTTTAGACCACTGAGTCATCCTGCTGGGCCCTATTATTTCTTATTAAATGCAATAAAAATAAATAAAAACAAAAAGACTAATCAAAATAAAAAATAAAGTGTTCTTAAGGCAACAAAAGAATAATGCATACAACTAAGAAGTTAGGACTAGGAGTTTTGGTGCAATGATAATCAATGATCACAGCAGACTATCTTCTGTGTTCTCACAAAGTAACCTGAAATATTCTGCTTAAGAGGAGAATGCAGAAGATAGTCTGCTGTGATCATTGATTCTCATTGCAATGAGGGAGAACTGAGCCATTACCATGGATACATGCATTCTCATCTTAAGTAGAACAGTGCAGGTTACTTTGTGAGCTATGGAGTTTTCTGCCATTACTGTGGCCACAAGATAATCACTCATGCATCTATTCCACTGCATGCTCCCCCAGTGGAATAAGTGTGTCACAAATAAATGCCACAGGCATTCACTTAGTTTGATGTTTTCAAGGCTTCTTATCTGCAAGAGGACCACCTGGTCTTTAGGAAATAGTTCCTGTGGTATTTCTCATGGGATGTAACACACTGAGTTCTAGAAATCACGGAAAGAGTGACTTTTCCTTCGAGCCTGACTCAACTTCCTATGCAACTTCATAAAAAGATCTTTAGCCATGCTTTCAGGCAAAGAGGTTTTTGATGCAACTGTTTCCTGTCATAGCCAAAGTAGTTTTCTAGGATTCTTGACTCCACAAGCTGAAGCACTCACTCACTGGGAGAAGAGACTGGTTGATTCTGGCTTTAAATCTTCTCTTCCATTTGAGACTCAAAGAAGCCTCTTGAATATGGCTAGCCAGATCAGGTGCCAAGCCCGGTGGCACTTGTGGCAAAGAACATTCTTTGGAACATTTAATGGTCAAAGTGTTGTTTTAGAAAGAACTTCCAGTACTACAGTGTGCCCTTTAACTTAATTACTCAATTAAAATAAAAAAAAATCTCTCTTAAAATTATGCAAATAAAATGAAGCTGCCCAAGGCTACTTCCAGGGAAAGCAAAGAACCTTTTGCAATGAAGAGGCTAGAGATGTAGCTGTTGAATGTTCCAAAGAGAGCTGGGAAAAGTTTGCAAAAATTCGTAGTAAATTCTGGAGGGGCTACTGCCCATAGGATCTTCAGGAACTTGTGGAACACACCTAGCAGGGGACCCCTTTCTTTTGGATAAATCATCCAGCGCAACATGAGCTCACCCAATCTGTAGTCCCACCTCAAAACTTGATTTTTGATCACATTAGGAAAAACACATGAAAGAATGTCACTTGGAGAAACAAAATTTGAAGAGCCTCTAAATATTTCTTTTCAATGTTATTATCAAATGTGAATGTTCTAAGGTAGTGTAAAATTCCACTCTCCTTTTAGATTTAGGTAACATATAGAAACACATGGTAGACATTTTGAAGTATATTTTTCATTGAGAAGGGCTTTCCCCCAAAGTGATCTCTCATAGATGATACAGTATACTGGCAATCTATAAAGGAGTTGCACTGAAATAGGCATTGTAGGTAATCCAGGAGGAGGTACATAGGTTGCGTTCAAACACTGCATATTTATATGTGTACTTGATCCACTGCATACTTACACCTACTTCTATTGTATTATCTGCTTCCATGTGGGGGAAACAATAAAATATTCAAATAAATACTTAGTGCTACCGATGGTGCTTTGGGAATATCAAGGAGTGTGAGAGTATGTGTTGAGGCAACAGGGCGACACAACATGCCATGTAATGATTTAAAACAGAAAGATTAAGAAATTAGTGTCTTAGTTACACTTCTCTTGTTGCTGAGACAAACGCCTGACACTCAAAATGAGGGAAGGAAAGATTTATTTAGCTCACAGTTACTGGAGGTCTTGGTCCATATTCAGCTGGCTCCAAAGCAGACTGGCACATGGCAAAGGGCAACCTTCCATGGTGGCAGGCAGAGAGCAAGAGCAGAAGCGCTGGGAGAACTAGCAGCAACCCAAGCAGTTAACTTCTCTTCCTACCTTACACTGAAGTGCAAATCACCTGCCCCAGGGGAGAGGCAGCACCCATTTCCACAATAATCAATTATGACTCCCAGAAGCTGTCCCTTGACTGCATGAGGCTTTAGGGGGACGTCTATGCACAAACTATAACATTCTGCCCCTGGGCCCCCAAAGACTCATGCACATCCCTTTAGGCAAAAGATATTCTAGCCCATCTCTTAAGAGTTGCCAGTCCCAACAGTTGCAGCATTGCTGAAAAGTTCAAGTCCTAAGTCTCTGTGAGCTTCTATACAAGTGGAAATTAAACACATCTAATATTCAAAGGCACAAAACAAACATTACCATTCCAAAAGGTACACACAGCAGGATACCAAGCATTGGGACTGGCACAAGTCCAAAGTCCAGAAGGACCAACATTAAATCTGATTCCTGGAGTTTGGGTTATTTTGGTTCCTCTCTAAGATATATTTTAGTAGTCTGTGTAGGGAAGGCTTTGACACCATCAAATTCTTTGTTGTTCTTTGTCATAGCAGTATTTCACTTCTCCGTCATAGTTGAAGGAGAGTTTTGTGGGGTATAGCTGTCTGGTCTGGAATTTGTGTTCATGGAGGACTTGAAACACTGCTCCATGATCGATTTGGCTTCAGTTTGTGAAGAGAAATCTGCCACTGTTCTGATAGGTTTTCCATTAAATATGATCCATTTCTGTTCTCTAATGGCTTTTAGTATATTATTATTCTGCCAGATTTCTGGGATCTTGACTATTATATGTCTGGGTGTGTATTGAGTTGGGTTGATGTTGTCTGGAGTTTTGTTTGTTTCAGTTGCCTGAATGTCAGATTATTTTCTTATGTTTGGGAGGTTTTCTGCCATTACTTCTGCCATATTCTTTTTATATAGTTTGTATTGACTCCTTCTTTCTTATTGATGCCTATTAGTCTCATGTTGTTTATCTTTGTATCGTCTTGCAGATATTGAATTATTTTTTCCTTCATCCTATTTTTTTAAGAGATCCTTTCATACCTTTTCACTAGATGTGACCGTGTCTTCAAGATCTGAAACTCTATCTTCATTTTTATTCATGTGGTGTTGCCAGCTTGTGCTTAAGATTTTATTTTCCTGTGTATCTCTTTTTTTTTTCAATTTTTATTGATTAAATTTAACAATGGTTATATTGCATATTTTCATCATCAGATCAGTTTAGATTAATACATATAGGTATATAAGCTTGAACAAACAATTAAACATTAACCTGTCTAAATCCACATTACTTTTTTTTTTTCTTTTCCCCCTTCTTTTCTTTGAAAGTTGACATATTGCATATTGTCCTCACAATCATTCTATAGAGTACAGTGTGTGGGCATGACCCACCTCACGATTGATGTTGCATAGAAAAAAGAAAGAAAAAGAAAAAGGAAAGAATATACTTCTCTTTGGACTAAGAGGAAGCAGATACATAAACAGTCAAAGATTTTGCAATTGCAGTGTGCCACCAGTGAAGTTTGTGATGTTGGAGGCTATTGAATCTAAGCCTCCTAAAGCTCATCTCACCAATCTAGCTCTGTGTTCCATGCATTGTAATTAAGGATTTT
>PVJA010049151.1:0-13865 GCA_004027025.1 Myocastor coypus
CTCACGACCTTGCACTTGCCCAGCAGGCACTTGTGCCTCGGAGCTATCTCCCCAGCCCCTGTTTATTTCTTTTTATGGCCCGTGCTCAGTCTGCCCTGAGGGCAGGCTGGCACAGCATGTGGTGCCTGGGATCCAGCCTCAGTCCCTGCAGCCGCCCAAGCTTTCCTAAGCAGGAGCTTTAGACCACTGAGCCATCCTGCCAGGCCCTGGAAAGCATTTCTGCTGGTTTCTAACACTAGTCAGCTAGCACTAAACAGCCTTAGCAAATTATACTTTATATTTTATGTTGCTATAAACAATTATGAAATATTAAAGTCTTTCTATAATATTCTTGATGCTGAATATTTCTGTTAAAACAATGTATTATGTTTTGATAAATTCTTTGTAATTTGATAATATTGTAAGTGTAGCAAGTAATATTATTTATGGTCTTATTTATTTACTGTATCCATCACTTTTTTGCCTTTTGGCTAAGTTCCAATTTATTTACTGTGTCAGAAGAAGGTAGTTTATCATGTAGTTATTGGTGAGAGTATTATTAATAAAAATATGTGTATACTGAATTTTGTATTTACCTTGAATATCTCTCATTAAATGTTTAACATTGTAGTTATGCTATGTATACTTCTTCCTAAGAATACTTACGTCACGTATCTTTTGTTACTTTTCCTCTGATAAGTTGTTGGATACAGGCTATGTAGTCTAAAACACTTCTGATAGCAATTCTTTCTGTGTAGACTAGGTGACATTTTAAAGTAAAGTAAATATTGACTTATTTATTGTAATTGTTTTATTTCAGAACCCTGCTCCTTCAGAATCACAGAAGCAGTTTTGTGTTTTATAGTTTTAACTATCTGTTCTACAAGATGCTTTATAAACATGATGATGTTTAATCTTCAGAGCAAGCTTTTAGGTTTGATGTTATTATTCTCATTTCACAGATGAGAAAACTGAGGCTTAGGAAACCACTTAGTGCTATGTAGTGAAAAGATCTACACTGGCTTGACTGCAATGGCCAGGTCTTAACCACATTAGTAAATTGTATTTCAGAGTGACTTTGCTTTTAGTAATGTCAGTTAGTCAGAAGAATTCTATCTGGGTAAATTGATAACTGTGGTATTTTACAACATGGTCTTATGGAGAGTATCAAGATAGGATTTAAAGTATAGACAATAAGCTTCCAAGAAATAAAATAGTTGATCAAAGGGCTAGCAGAGTTGTGACAAATTTAATATCAAGTGGTAGAATATTCATTTGGACTTTTAATTTTGGATTTGAAGATTGGAATGCTGTCATGTGTTTTGTACTATATCCCTTGTATGCAAACAAAGCAGTTAGTCAACAAAAACTTGTGCAATATTAACATTTTCTTCCCCTCCCTTTTTTTTTTTAATACAGTGGGATGCATCCTGCTTTTATCTCTGAGTTCATCTCTGTGGCTTGGATTTATCACAGTAGCATTTGTCTTCAATTTGTGCGTTAACTAGAAACCGAGCAAAGACATGAGGAGATTTGTTTACTGCAAGGTGGTTCTGGCCACTTCCCTGATGTGGGTTCTTGTTGATGTCTTCCTACTGCTGTACTTCAGTGAATGTAACAAGTGTGATGACAAGAAGGAGCGGTCACTGCTGCCAGCACTGAGGGGTGAGTAATGAAAAAGAAAGGTAGAAGCTTGATCAAGCACAAGGCCTCAAGACAAACAAGTTTTGGGGGCCTGAGGGATAGTTCAGGGCACAAGGGCCTGCCTGGCAAGTGTAAGGTCCTGAGTTTGATCCCAGGTTCCACAAAAAAAAAAAAAAAAAAAAAAAAAGCAAGTTTTTGCCTTATTGAATTAGATGAGCATTTTGGCAGAACTATTAAAGTACATGTAGCTATGGGGCTATGGGGAAGCTGCCTTTCTTAGCCTTAGGTGTCTTTTAGGAAAAATGAGCAGAATTTGCTAACCTCTAAGATACCTTCAATACTAACAATTCTAGTGTTCTGATATTATAATGAAAATAGTAAGTTCTCTAAATTTTATTATTACTACATGTTTGAAATGCCCATTGAGTTCATTCATTTGGCAGAGTTCTGTAAGTACCTAACATGTCTTAATTCTTTTCTCATCCCTTTATACAAATTGGATTGAGCAGAATTTAAAATCTGGATTGCCAGAAGCTAAATGTATTTAGAGAACCAAGCACATAACATGAAAGAGAAAAACTACTAATTTGATACAAGTGGGGATTTAGCAAACTAAATAGTATGTGACACAGATACAGATTCCCAGGTAGTTTAAAAACCAGTTCTTAAAACACATTTATGCCCAGGTTCAACCTTGACTATTTTGTTGGGGCTATTTTTTTTTTTTTTGCCTTTTTTAGACAGGGTCTTGGTATGCAATTCAGGCTGGCCTTGAACTCACTTTTGTAGCCCAGGCTGGTCTTGAACTCCCACCAATCCTCCTGCCTCAGCCTTCCAAGTACTAGGATTATAGGTATGTGCCACCATGCTTGGCTTGTTGGGCTATTTTTTAAGAGCTAATGGTAATTTTAAGTGTGTTATGAAATCACTTTAGTAATTTTCTAAAGAAATTTTCAAAGATAATAGTTACTTGTAGAGAAACATAAAATCCATATAAATTATGCTTTGTCAGGTTAAAAGGTACAAATTCATTTTCTGCAGAATGGTTTTCAAAGTTTTCTTTTTATTGACTTCAAGATCTGTGAATATATTTTATATTTCAGAGTATTCCCTGTAGATGAATATTTCTAAAGAGCCTCAAGATGAATTTTGTTGTCACTGAACTAATATGTATTTTTCACTCAATAAAAGCTTTCTGAGTAAATATGACAAAATATCACTTTAATGGAATTGTAGTTGAAGTATTTGGAAAAGTGAATCCAAAGTACTTGGGGAGTGTCAGAGTCCAGATCCATTTGTATATATTACATGCATTTTTATGTCTTTATTCTACAACTATTCAGATAGGAGAACTTTATGAGTTCCTTATTTTTTGATAAATGAACCTGGGAATGATTTGCTGATCTTTAGCTTAAACCCCAGAATAAATCAGCTTTCTCTGCTTCTTTGCTGCAGCCAAACTGCTTGGCTCCAAGTGGAAATGTGTTTTGATGAATCACATCAGTTTGGAATGACCACTTTGTCATTTGTTGAAAGGATACATTTATACTGGTCACAAAAAAAATCATAACCTGAGTCAGCAAAACTATGATAGCCTTTTTGCAAGTATTAGAAAAATACAGTTTTGATGATTTGGGTCTGTAATACTCAGTCTTCAATCTCAAAATGCAGAATTTAGTAATGGAAGACTGAAGCATTTTTTCTTGGACTTAAATTGTAAAATTGAACTGTTTTATCTTTACTTGTAAGACTTATTGTCTTAGCCCATTTATATGTCTACAATGATATACTATGGACTAGTTGACTTATTTACAATAAAGTATATTTTTCACTGCCTGGGTTGCCAGGATATCCAAGATAAAAGCAGGAACAGAGACAGGGTCTGGAAATGGCCTATTCCTCATAAAGATCTGCCTTCTTACTAACTTCTTGTGGCTGGTTATCTGAGGCCATCTCTCTGTGGCTTTTTAAAAGGGTATTATTTCTGTTAATGAAATTCTACATACTCACCTCCCAAACTCTACCTCTTGATGGGAGTTAGGATTGCATGAGTTAGGGGGAGGCACAGAGTCAGTTCTTTGACTTTGATTTTGTACATTAATATCATTAATCTTCTAACATAGAAAGTACTTAACCATGCAGCAGAAAAGTATAAGCATGAGGCATAAGAAATGTAATGTCATATTAATATGCTGAGCTGTAAAAGGCTAAAGCCACAACAACTTCTGACAATTGCCAGTCCTGCTCATAACCCACTACTATTATGGACTGTTGGACTGTATTGGCTTATTTTGCTGAATTCAAGTTCCTACAATATTTGAACTGGCATCAAGTATGAAAAAGTCCTTTAAAGACTTCTCCAAATATAGCTTCTCTAACAGCAGTGGAACACCTATGTCTGACAAAGCAAAACAAGAAAGGGGGATATAAATGAAGGACCATTTTGTGGTGAATATATGTGTGTGTGTGCATGTATATGTGTGTGTGTGTGTGTGTGTGCATATATATATATGCATATATATATACATATATATATATATGCATATATATATATGTACTAATTGTTTGAACAAGATATCATGTCTGCATCTTGTACTCTGAATAACTACTATGAAGACAACAATATGCAATGTATTAATTATTGTAACTGTCTTACTAACCTGTCTGAAACTGTTTCACTGCTATTTTTTCACATTAAAATGAATAAAAAATTAAAAAAATAAAATAGACAATAGACTTGAGGATTAAAATTTTAGTTTTTATTATTATTTCAGGATATGTTAGAAAATTTTGCTATATTTTAAAAATTTCTTTGAAAGCAGATGATACTGTAGAAAATATGTTTGATGTCCATATTTATTTTAAATCTATACAAACTGACTTTTGATTTCAAAGCATTTGACTTTCTGCTTTGGATTAAGTGATTTCTAAGCTCTCCTATCTTACATTTTTAAGCATTATAGGATATTTTGTTACCCAGTATTGCTGTGTACTAGGAATTAGTTTTTCATATATTTTCATTTATTTATTTTCCTTCCTTCCTTCCTTCCTTCCTTCCTTCCTTCCTTCCTTCCTTCCTTCCTTCCTTCCTTCTGTCCTTCCTTTCTTTCCTTTTTAAATGTATTTAGTACAAGGTCTATAGGGTCACACTACGTAGATTGGACTTGTAGTAATTCTCCTGTTTTCAGCCTCCCACGCAGTGGGATTACAGACATGTACCACAAGACCACTCTCAATCTCTGTCTCAGTGTGACGTGGGGGCAGGGACCAGAACAATATGTGGGGTATGGAACCCTGGCCTTTGTGCTCTGCCTAAGTAGATGTTTTAGTGTGCTGAGGTATCTGGCTAGCCCCCTTCATTTATTTATTTTTCAAATATTTACTATGTGCTAAGTCTGGGGGATATAAACCACTGAGGTCTCAGGTTTATGCTATTTGGCATATAAGCAGTCTGAGTTCCTGCCTGTCACAGAGTTCTTTGTCTCAGTCTCTCTGTCTCTCCTGTGTCTTATCTCTGTCTCTGTCACTGTCTCTTTCTGTCTCTCTGTTTCTCTTTCTCTGTCTGTCTCTCCTGTTCTCTGCAACTGCATATACACACTCATACACCACTTAATAATGGGGCTATGCTCTGGTAAACATTCTGTTAGGCTGTTTTGGCCCTGTGTTAGAAGTGACAGATCATGCTTACACAAACTGCGACTCATATGGGCTTATTAGGTGACATAATCTGATGACACATCATTATATATGATATTCAATGTTGATACAATTCAAGTAAAATATATAAGTTCAATAAAAAGTAATGTAAATATGAAATTATTTCAAAACATAATAGATACTAGGAACAGGATGAAGGATCTTTTAAGCAGAGCAAGCTTGATTCAGGTCGTTAGACTGCACTTTACTGAATATGTGGCATTTGGTTGAGGCCTTCAACCACAGTTGTAGCTAACAATGCAAAAGACAGTAGTAGAATTTTTGTGAAATAGTTACTTTCCAGACATATCCCACTGAATACTTCTTAAGAAGAAAATGCAAAGTGGAGATGTTACACTTAATTCACGTTGTAAAATTCAGATTAAGGTTGTAGTGTTGATGCAGAGGCACAGGAGAGAAAGTTGTCCAAAGAAAGAGGTAGGTCTTATATATAAACATTTGCAATAGGCATTGTATCACAGAGCAGGCATAGCAAATCTGTGGAAAAAGTGTTTGGCAATTAACAAAAATGAAAATAGAATGGTTTGCCATGTGCAGAAATACAATGCTAATTCTTATCACCAACCAATATAAACTTTGAATATATTAAAAGCTCAAATATCAGAAACATTAAAATTTTAATATGAAAATTCAAATTAAATATCTATATGACCTTGGAATGAGAGGCAAAGTTCTAAGTAAAACAGGAAGCATATTGCCTATAAAATATATATATTTTTATATATTTGGCTGTTACACGGTCTCACTACACAACTGAAACTCAGCGATTCTCCTGCTTTTAGCCTCGCAGTTCTAGAATTACAGGCTTGTTCCACCATACGTGGACTCTGGGGCTGGCTCTACCCACTGCTAGGGGTGGAGCTGGTGCAGCCTGTGGTGCCGGATATTGAACCATGGTCCCTGCACTTGCTAAGCTTTCCTAAGTAGAAAATTTGATCTGTTGAACTATCTCACCAGTCCCACATAAAATGAAATATTGATTTGACTATATTAAAATTTGGAAAGTTGATTTATTTAGATATATCTTTAAAGGAAAAAAATGACAAATCATAGAACATATTAAAAAAACAGATAACTGACAAATAGTTCCTAAGTATATCTAATGTGTATATATATGTAAATATATATATAATTTTCTGTTACTAATATAAAACACAAATAACCCAACCGAAAAGTGAGAAATAAAGGTGAGTGGGTAAGATGAATGATTAATATAATAAAATCATTATCAGGGAAAAGCATCTCAAGGCATTAATGACATATCATCAATTTCCATTGCATTGACAAGTAAAAACCTTGGTATTACCAATTTGACATATCTCTATTTTTATAACAATTTCAAATGAGAATTCAAACATTTCTGAAACATAACCATGTATATATTACTCAGCACTCAAGGTTATATACTTACAAAAATTTCTTCTGTAGATATAAATATGTTCATAACATTGGTGCTCATAAAAATAAAACTTATAGAAATCTGTGGGCTTATCCGTGGAGAGATTTAATGGACACTAGTACATCAATATGAGGAAATGTGGTTGTAAAAGTAAATGAACTACAGACACATTTCCTAACATGAGTGAATTTCAACAATACTATTGTAATTATAAAAGCTGACTCTGAGCAACAGATTTGATGATAAAATATATATCAACCACTGTTTTTTATTAATTTTAATGAAAAAGATAAAATAGCAATGAAATAGTTTCTAAACCATTGATAATCAGCTATTGTTATTTTGAAAATCTGCAACATATGTATGGTTGTATGTTATCCTGTTTCTGACTTTTGTTCTTGCTTCTGTTTTACTTTTCAAAATAATATAAATAAACCAGAAAATAAATTATACTAAAAGATCTGTGTCTAAGGTTATGTATAAACATAATACTGTCTGAGAAGAAAAACAACGCAAATTTTAAAATACCTATTGTAAGACTCTATATAAGACTTTATAGACAATCATATTTAGCTAATTTTGAGTGGTACTCATGATATTGCCCCTGACAGCAGCATGGATGGGCATGTGGAATTTGACTGGATAGGAGCATTACTGGCTTTTTATCATTTTTTATGAACAATGAGATGAATGAATGAAAACCACTGAATAGGTGTCTTAGTTACTTTTTACTTGTTGCTAGGACAAATACCTGACACTCAAAATGAAGGAAGGAAAGGTTTATTAGCTCACAATTACTGGAGGTTTCAGTCCATATTCGGCTGGCCCAAGGCTGAGTGGAGCAGGACAGAGAGCATCCAGTTCATGGCAGCAGAACAGCAAAAAAATGGTGACAGAGGTAGCCAACCAAACACAGCAGCAGAGCAACAGCTCCAGTCTGAGTCTGTCTCTGTGTTGCTCTTTATATTCCTATCAGGCTCTCTGCCTTAGGATATCTGCCCTAGACCACACCCATAGTCTCAGCCTTACTCACACCAATAATCCCATCAGTACTAAAACACAATCCCAGGAATGTCGAATCAAGTCTCAGTTTATAGAAGCCACACCCTATCATTGCATGAGGCTTTGGGGGAACAACTAGATGCAAAACATAACAATAGGTTTAAAAAATAGGAAGACATTGAATGGCTTTAAAAGTTGAAAAGTTTAGACTTGTGTTATAGAAGGATCATTGTGTGTTCAGTATGTGAATTACATTGAAAAGAGCTTTTGTGCTTATGATGGTGGGAGAAGGTTGTACAGCACGCTATGGATTCTGTGTGGGAAGTGATGCCTGCGTCCAGTAGCATAGTCATTGGGAGGTGTGGGAGGCTTAGTTAAAATGAAGGAGCGTTAGGGTACAATAGTAAAAACTGTGTGTGACAGGATTCAGTACCATAAGAGTTGAAGTCAAGGACAAGTCCTGGATTTCTTGTAGTACACCGTGTGATCCAGTTTTCAAAGACACAGTTTGTATAGATTTCTTGAAGATGGACATTAAGTTTGTTTTGGGCATGTTGATTTTGAGACTCCTGTTAGGTCACCAAGTGAGATTGCAGGGAGTTAGTGATAGTATTAAATTCTAAATATCACACTTAAAGAACAGTTATTTTTGTGATTATTTTTCTACAATAAATGTTATTTTCATCTTTTTGTTGTTGTATTATGGCTGACTCAGTCTGCCCTGGGGGTGGGGTTAGCACAGTATGTGGTGCCTGGGATAGAACTGTACTCCCTGCAGTTGCCTAAGCTTTCCTAAGCAGGTGCTTTAGACCACTGAATCATCTTGCCAGCCCCTCTGTCTTCATTTTGAAATGGAGTATGTGGACTATAATGGAATCTCTGTTACTGAATCAGCATTATCATTTTCCATATCAGCTATTAAATAATACTATAAAAAGAGCTTATTTCAGTGACTTTATAGGTGCATGCAGACCTATTCTGGTATTAGATACAGAAACATGTAGACTTATTTCCTTTTCTTTTTTCTAAAGGACCACTTTTCAGTGGTGTATATATGTGTTAGGAGAGGGGAGCATAGTGTTCTTTGGTGCATCCTGGTGTCACCTAGAGCTAATGTATACTGAAGGGCATTTCCAACTCTGACACGGTTTGGGATACCAAGTGGCCTACTCTCAAGCTGGAAGAGCTGCAATAGATATTTGAGAGAATTAAAGGCCACAGCTACATTGCCTTCTGTCCTCAGACACCGGGGACGTTTGAAGTCTCCTGGAAGATATGCATGATTAAGAGCCACTGTGGACCTTTTTTTTAAATTAATTTAATTACTTTATTTTTTTCTTGTTTCAGAACTTTTGTTTGTTTGTTTATTTATTTTTTATGGCTGGCTCAACCTGCCCTGAGGGCAGGGCTGGCGCAGCATGTGGTGCCAGGGATCGAACTGCGGTCCCTGCAGCCGCCCAAGCTTTCCTAAGCAGGTGCTTTAGACCACTGAGCCATCCTGCTGGGCCCCTCCACTGTGGATCTTAAATAGCCTGTGACCACAGACAGGAGAACAAGTCTGTCCGGGCCTCAGTTGGCCTCTGTAACATTCAGAATGAATATAAAAGCATTACTTTTTAAATACTGATAGTCTTCAACTGGTTACTTTTTGCCTTTTTCAGTAAAACTATGGAAAATGAACTGTTTTAGTATTTGTATACTTGTGATCAGTCCATAGGTAATGTATGATTTGAGGTGAATAATGGTAATATAGAAATAACTTAATAGGTAGGAAACACTCCTTAGAAAACTCAGAAGGACTTTGTAGGCTCACAAAGGACTGATATAATGTATAATCATTCCTCAAAATCTTTAAGGGACTGGCTCCAGAATTCCTCTTTTCCCAACCATGGAAATTAAAATTAGCAAATGTACCAGCAGTCCTCATGTAAAGTGATCTAGTATCTATATGTAATCTATATAACCCTTCATATACTTTGAATTATATCTAAATTACTCCTAATACTTAAATACTGTACAATATAAAATTATTTTACTGCATTATTTAGAGAAAAATGATAGGAAGAATTCATGTATGTTCAATAAAGTTGGAGTTATTTATGAATATTTTTCAGCTGTGGTAAGTTAAATCTGCAAAATGCAGAATCCATGGAAATAGTAAGTAAGTCATAAGATTACAGTAGTCTCAGGAGAAAGCGAACCTAGCTTTCCTTAACCTTGTCCTGAATTTTAAACATAATTATGATAAATGATATGAAAATTACTTTGAAAAAAACCATGAAAGCATTTCTGCTTCTATAATAAAGCTGTAAATACATTCACTGACAATGTTAACAATACAACTGTAAGTACCACTGACATTGAGGTATATGCAAATGTTAACATAGTTAACATAGTTAACTTTTACAAGATAATCAATAAACATTGTTTTATGTATGAGAAAAATGAGGGAGAATTAGGCTAGGGCTATTTGCAGGGTTTTATTAACCAACAGGACAAGATTTATTCTACCCTCTCTTTAATATTTATGCAGCAGAGTCCTATATTAAACAATTTCTGTGTTTTTATTTGGGTGTCGCTATGGAGGTCCATATTCTGAAAACCTGAAGTGAATATTTCATCTTTATTCTTCTATACTCTTCAGATCCTCCTGGCCAGTAGAATATGTCAACTGTAGCCATAAAGTTTATACCAGGGATCTTCGTGGAAATCTTAATGAAACAGTCACCATGTGTCTAGCATATTCATGTTCTGCAACATAGCATATTTTCTTGTGTTTCTCTTACCTGGCAATACTGCACTGCCTCAGGGAACAGTCAGAAAACTAGTGGTGTAAGCATAGTAGCACATGCCTGTAATCATAGCATTGAGAAAGCTGAGACAGGATTGCTGCAAATGTGAGGCCAATCTTGACTGCAAAGTGAGTTCAAGGCCAGTTTGACCTGCATAGTCTAACCCTGTCTCTAGAACGACAAACACACACAAAGAAATAGTGTGCTGCTGACACATTATTTCAGTCAGTGCTGTGTTTTTCTTTGTCCTACCAAGAAAACTAAGTGATTCCTTCTTATAAATCTAGGGAAACAGGTAGTCTTGCTTGCTTTGATCTTTCCTTTTGTTGCTTTTTAAGTGATCTCTTCACAGGCATGAGCTCATTTATTAGCCAATGCTTGTTGATTTTGTTTGATTAATTGTTGGTGCTTCAGGGAAGAATTACTATGTGTGAGGAGAAACCAAAGAGTAGAAAATTAAAGGATTAAAATGAACAGCAAATTTTTCCTGTCTTAGGAGAATATATGGCTTCACTTTTCTGTGGAATACACAGAAAAATGTGATTGATTAAAGTGCATTGTCATGATCAGAATTGCACCAATAATTTATGGCAACCACTGGAATTTTCAGGTGATAATATTAACAGCTTTACAAACTATGTGGGGCACATAGACAAGGCAATCTGAATTAAAAGCATGTAATTCCTTGCTAATTTTCAATCAATTTTAGAAGTAGTGTTCAGAAATTAATAGGCTTCATAAAATTTTGACCTTCAATATTTGCTTTGGCCTTTTTCACAGCTCATTCCGATCTTTTTTGTCAGTCACATAAGCACATCAATGTCAGTAGTAAAACTGCATTATGATAATCAGTATTATTTTATGTTAGATGTTTTATATACATTATCTCAATTAATTTTAAAACAACATTGGGGTATTTATATACCCCAATTCATATACATTTATATATAAGAAGCTGAGATACAGAAAGGTTAATTAAATTAGTCTGAGTTTCAAACAGTTTTGAGGAATCACAGATGTGTACCCTACTCTGTCAGAGCTTTGCACCCATCCTTTGAACCGGTGAGTGAGCTGTGTTCCTCACTCAGGTGTGTCTGGACTCCTAAGAAAAATAACAATAACAGGTGTGTACTCTTTATGAAATATTTACAGAAACACAGATGCTTCTGGAGGACATTGAAGGAGATACCAACTAATTCTAGGTAAAAGATATCTCATTGAATATAAAATAAGGGCAGAGCATCTCCATGAGGCTCACCTTGTCTTATTTAGATTGTAGCAACTTTGCACTTCCTGAATCTGCAGAACACTGATAATTTAGGCTGCAGTTTTTCTCAGTAGTGACCTTTGGGATCAAACCTCGGAAGTTTTGGAAAGGGTAGTTAAAAATTAAAAGCAATAGTAACATTATTTTTAAAGATGAATAAGAATGATTGATGCCAGTATTTTATTCATTTATTCAGTAAAAATGTTGGTCTATGTTCAATGTAATGTGAAGATCTTAATCGGATAAAACATCTGTCTTCAGGAACCATGGTTTAGTGGACATATGGTGGGTACACAAGCAGCTACCTTAACATATAACACAGTGGCTGCTGTTGGAAAGATACCAGACAAACCACTGTGAGAATTAAAATACCCTGAAAATATATGTGGGAAAGTTAAAATTGAGTACAGGATCACAAAAGGTAATAAAGTACCAGGAGAATCTGTTACCTTCCCAAAGATAAGGTTATGAGAAATCAGGAAATTAGCTGAAGACAGAATCAGACATAAAATGAATTTATAGATTTTAGGTTGAAAGTCAGGCTAAAACTCATATTTATTTTTTTGTATCAGGAATTGAAGGGTAAGACAGATTTTAAAAGATCTGTAGTACTGTGGAAGGACACTAAATAAAGGAAGTGTATAGGATAATCAGCAAAAATTAAGAAAATACAATAACATGCATATGAAAATATCACTAAGATATTCTTCTGTTAAAGTAAGACTTAGCCCCTACATTAATTAAAACTATTCAAATTACATGGTAATTGGGTAGAGTAATTAAGTCATTTAACATTTTCACTTTACAAATTAATTGGATGGAACGAGAAAGAGTTCTTTATTCTAAGACTAGATTTAGAAATTATTTCTAAAAGTAAGCAAGGCCAGAATCATCAAAATATATGTAATGTGAATTTTTGTGTATTAGCTATAATTTAAGAAAGCCTAAAAGAGTAATTCCTCAAAATTTATTTTTGTAGTATTAAATGGGCTTCAATATCTGATTTGATAAATATTGAATGCTAATTTGTGTCAGAGCTTGGGGTAGAAAGATAAAAAGATGTGTTTTTGTTTATGTGTTCAGCAGGGAAAAAAGAAATTTAGAATTCTATGCATGAGAGGTCAACATCTCAGTGCCACATTATCAGGAGGACAGGGAATATGTGAAATAAAGATAAGAAAAATCAATATGCTATCTGTCCTTTCAAGGCAAAATATAATTTTCAGTTCTATGAAGACTAAAATCAACTAGAGTGAAATGAAACTCTGTCCAAGTAGTCCACCATAAAATGAAAAGAGACAAACCTTATGTCTATCAACTAGAAATCATTGTCAAACAAGGCCTATGTTGTACCAGAGACAACTGCCCAATGTATACTTTTTATGTTTTTTCGATGTATATCCTTACCACTTAATAGTGAACCCTCAGTAATGGTTTGAATAATGAATAAATCTATGATAAAGTTCACACTTTATGAGTGTTTCTAGAATCACAGAGTTTATGTCAGTTACTTATAAACAGGAAACAATAAATTATCATGGGTGAGTTTTTATTTATTTATTTATTTTTAATTTTTTTAAAAAAATTGTTGCTTTATTAATAGGGGAATTTTTTATGATTTAATTTTTTTGTTTAAATTTAATAATGGTTATATTACATATTTTCATCATCAGATCAATTTAGATTAATAGATATAGGTATATAAGATTGATCAAGCAATTAAACATTAACACTTTCAATATACATGTCTTAGTTACTTTTTGCTCGTTGCTGGGACAAATACCCGACACTCAAAATGAAGGAAGGAAAGGTTTATTTAGCTCACAGTTCGTAGAGGTTTCAGTCCATATTCGGCTAGCCCAAGGCTGAGTGGAGCAGGGTGGAGAGCATCCAGTTCATGGAGGCAGAACAGCAGCAAAATGGTGGCAGAGGCAGCCAACCAAACAGGGCAGCAGAGCAGCAGCACCAGCTAGAGCTCCAGTCTATCTCTCTGTCTCTCTTTTTATTACATTCAGGTTCTCTGCCTTAGCTCCCGCCCTAGGCTACACCCATAATCCCAGAAGTA
>PVJA010049152.1:0-13885 GCA_004027025.1 Myocastor coypus
ATGTCAACTTTCAAAGAAAAAAAGGGGGAAAAGAAAAAAAAAAGTAATGTGGATTTAGAAAGGTTAATGTTTAGTTGTTTGATCAATCTTATATACCTATATGTATTAATCTAAACTGATCCGATGATGAAAATATGTAATATAACCATTGTTAAATTTAAACAATAAAAGAATTGAAAAAAATAAAATAAAATAAAATAAAATAAAAATATATATAAAAAATAAAGTATATTTACAAAAACCTGCATATGAGTGTTCATAGACACATCTTATTCAGACTAGCAAGAAGTAGAAAAATACAATTATTCACAACTGACTATTAGGTTAAAAAGTATAATATATTCTTGCAGTGTAATATTTTTGATAATGGAAAGGAATTAGATAATGATATGTGCAATCACATGAATACAACTTATAAATATGTTAAGTAGAAGAAACTGTCACAATAAGAAGGCATGAGTCTGTTTCTATGAAATGTTCATTATATGCAAATCTATATAGGTGAAAAACACATTATTGGATGCTCAGAACTAGGAGACAATTGGTCTGACTGCTGAAAGACATAAGATAGCTTTTGCTGTAACTAATGTTTTAGATTTAGGTAGTGCTATGGTTTGTGTCTGGTTATTCACCCAAAGTCTCAGGCAATCATAGGGCGGGGACTTCTAGAGTTTGGTCTTACTCATGATCCACTGGGATTATGGGTGATCCAAGGATGAGATAATGAGTCTGAGTACTACTGAGACTATGGGTATGGTCTGAGATGGGTAGCCTGAGGCAGAGAGCCTGAATGTAGTATAAGAGAGACAAAGAGACAGACTTCTCTCTGTTTGTTGGCATTGTTGCTGTTTTTGCAGTTCCACCGCCATGAACTACTGCCCTCTACCATGTGCCAGTCTGCCTTGGAGCCAGCCGAATATGTACTGAAACCTCCTATAACTGTGAGCTAAATGAATCTTTTCTGCCTTCATTTTGGGTGTCAAGCATTTGTCCCAGCAACGAGAACAGAGTAACTGAGGCAGGTAGTAATGATGATTGCACAACACTGAACTCCGGGAATACAGCAAAAAGAATTATACTTTGCATTTTAACGGCTGTATTTTTGCATATGGAATATTCTCTGGTATGGTGTGATGCATATGCAATAAAGCTATTATTTTAAAATCTTATGCAAAGTTCAATCAACATATGATTGTTCTATTTATTTATTTGTTTGTTTATTAATTTATTTATTTTGATACAGGCATTGAACTCAGGACCTTGCCAGGCAAGCACTTATTTTACCGAGCTATTGCCTGAGCCTATTAATCTTTAAAAATTTATTATGTTAACTTTTTGTATTTATTACAGTTTCTACATTGTCTTACTATGCAGCTCAAACTCATAGTGAGCCCCTTGTTTTCAGCCTCCCAAGAGCTGGGTTTGCAGGGGCGCACAACCATGCCTGGTCTCAATCACCTTCTCAGTGTACCCCGGGGGAGGGCTGGTATGGCACACAGACAGGTGATCGCATTCTGGTCTCTGCAACTGCCCAAGTAAGTGCTTTGCACCACTGAGCTATCTGGCCATCCCTAATAATTTATTATGTTAAAAGAGACACTGTGATTAGTTCCTCTCCAAGTATAACCCCCATTTTTAACATGCTTATCCCATGATTTTGCCACTGTTTCAAGAAGTTCCAGGAGTCCTTCATATTTTGTCTGCTGTGTGAGTGTCCTGAATGGATTTTAAACATTGACCTTTTATTGTCATTTTGACTTGAAAGAAGAGCTAAAAGTCACAAGGTACCAAGATGAGGACGCACGATAATATTTTTATGAGCCTACCTTTAAATTGGATGGTGCTGTGTAGCAGCATACATGATATATTTTGTCATATCTTGAAAAATACTGCTTCATAAACGGCAGGAATGAGAGGAAAAGTGGATAAAGGAGAAGAGTATTCTGAGGGGTGATTAATGGCAATGTGTCCTTTAGTATAATGTTTTTCAATGCAAGCATTCAGTGTATATTTTGATCCAAACTCAAGTAATATTCTCAAAAACAGCCAAAATGTTAACAAAGTTTGTAAAATTTTAGCAAAAAAAAATCTGGACATATATAGAAGACAACTTCTTTAATTTAAAGACTATTCATCAAAAACAGACAGTAAATATCTTATTAAAAGTTAAATCAGTAGCGCCTAGGGAGATAGCTCCGTGGTACAAGTGCCTGCCTGGCAAGTGCAAGGTTGTGAGTTCGAACCCCAGTCCCACCAAAAAAAAAGAAAAAGAAAGTTAAATCAGTAAAGAAATTTCCAAGAAAGTCAACAATGCCTACTGATGCCTTTATTATTCACATCGTTCCAAAACTCCAAGTGAACACAATAGGTCAAGGAAAATGGTGACGTTGAAATGTTGGAAATGAAACTTACATTATCATTATCATTGTCATATATTAAGAACTACATCCTAAAAAGCACAAGAGAAACAAATGACAATGAACTACAGCATGTTGATTAGGTAAATATCAAATTAAAAAGATTCCTATTCCAAATGAAACATACCATTGAAAACGAATGAGAAAATGTGATGAGAAAAGGCAAAATTTACACACACATACTTAAATTCAGAGGAATAAATTTAACTATAATTATGCAAGATTTATATTCAGAATACTTAAAATTTTACCAAAAGAACACAAAAATGCCTACATAATTTGAGAGATATATTTTTATTCTAAGTGGAATTAAACTAAGAGATTTCTCATACCTACTGTTTGGAATCTGATTACTACAGTTTATTTGGAAAGTTGGTATTATGCATTAAATTTAACACATACATAGACATATTTTTTCAAAAGCACTTTCAAGTATATAACCAACAGGAGTAAAATGCATTTACAATAATATTCATAAGAGTACAATTTTCTTATCTAATGAATATATGTCTGCAGTACATAGTGATGGTCACATTCATTGTGGAGGTTTGGTACATGGGCATAATGCAATTGTTTCAGCACTTTCCCTTTCATATCATGGATCCCTCTCCTTTCATCAAAGATAAATATATATAGAGAGAGACAGATAGATATAGATATATTTCCTACTATCTCCTATTCTTTAATGTATTTATATTTTGGATGTGTCATATAAAAGAAATCATATGATATAAAAGCTGTGTATCTGGCTTACTTCACTTAAATTTATCGTCTCAAAGTACATTCATTTTCCTACAGATTACACAAGTTTATCCTTTTCGTGACAGAGTAATACTCCATTTTGTATGAATACAGCATTTCCTTTACACATTTATTTGTTGACGGACATATTGCCAGCTTCCAAGTTTAGCCATTATCAATTGCAGTGTTTTAAACATGGATATACATATATCACAATAAAATGATGTCTCTACCTCTTTCAGAATGATACCAAGGAGGGGAAGAGCTAAGTCAAATGAAATGTTTCTTTTTAGTTTTTTGAGGAATCTCCATGCTGATTTCCATAGTGGTTTTCCTTTTCTACTATCCTACAAACAATGTAGAAATACATCCCCTTGCATCCCCAACATAATGGCACTTTTTTGTTTTATTTCTTCTTCTTCTTCTTCTTCTTCTTCTTCTTCTTCTTCTTCTTCTTCTTCTTCTTCTTCTTCTTCTTCTTCTTCTTCTTCTTCTTCTTCTTCCCCTCCTCCTCCTCTTCCGCCTCCTCCTCCTCCCTCCTCCTTCTTCTTTGTGTGTGTGTGTGTGGGGCAGCTAAGCCTGCCCTGGGGGCCCTGGTTGACATGCTAATGTGGTGCTGGAGATTGAAGCACACTCTGTGACCTTGTGTAAG
Source organism: Myocastor coypus (assembly GCA_004027025.1). Taxonomy (NCBI): domain Eukaryota; kingdom Metazoa; phylum Chordata; class Mammalia; order Rodentia; family Myocastoridae; genus Myocastor; species Myocastor coypus. The sequence goes on from PVJA010049152.1 coordinate 3,811, forward strand.
CTTTATTAAACAGGTGCTTAAGAACGCTGAGCTATCTTGCCAGCCCTATTTTGTTTTATTTCCTCATAATAACAATTTTTTCTGGGGTAAGATGAATCTCAGTGTAGTTTTACTTTGCATTTACTAATTGCTAGAGATTGAAGATTTTTCATTATTTGCTGATCACTTGTCCTTCTGAGAAGTATTCATTCATTTTATTTGCCCATTTTTTATTGAATCTTTTATGTGGGTTGTCTAAATTCTTGAGTTATTTATACATTCTCTTTTTTTAACGGAAATGTCTACAGGTTATTCAGAGCCTCACTTCTAGATTGGACTTGTAGTGATCTGCCTGTTTACAGCCTCCCAAGAGCTGAGATTACAGGCACAGGCCCACTTGCCATCTCAGCACACCCCAGGGTTGGGCCAGGATGGCAGGTCCCTGGATCAAACCCCTGGACTCTGAGCACGGTGCAGACACTTTTATCCACTGAGCTATTTGGCTGGCCCTTATAAACTCTATGTGTTAGTCCTCTGTCTGAGGAATATTGGCAAAAATATTTTCCTTTTTTTTTTTTTTTTTTGTCTTTTTGAGACAAGGTCTCACTATGTACTTCAGACTGGTCTTTACAAATACTTTCCTATTCTAACGGTGGTTCCATTTGTTGCGAGAAAAAATTTAATTTGATGTAATCCCATTTATTGATATATTGTAGTATTTCTTATGCAATTGGGGTTCTGTTCGGGCAGTCCTTGCCTACACCTAGCTCTTGAAGAGTTATATCATTTAGACTGTGATTCATTTTAAGTTTAGTGCATAGTAATAAATATGGTACTAGGGGCCAGCGAGACAGCTCAGGGTTCTAAAGTGCCTGCTTAGGCAAGCTTAGGCAACTGCAGGGACCTCGGTTTGATCCCTGGCACCATGCTGCACCAGCTCCACCTCCAGGGCAGGCTGAGCCGGCCATAATGAAAAAATATATATGGTTCTAGATTTCATCTTCTGCATGTGGACAGCCAGTTTTTCCAGTATCATTTATAAAAGCGATCTGTCTTCTACCATGGTTTTACTTCTTTGTCACAAAAAATGCCCATCTATGAAGAGAAACGATACAGTAGAACAGTTATAGGCAAATGTACATTTCTCTAAGTATAACTTATATTTTAGATGTATGAACCTGAATATTTGTAATGTTTTATGTTTTAAGTTTTATGCTTTAGCTTGCATAAAACAAGAGCAATTTTCACCTGCTAAAGCAAGCACAGGGATTGGGGTTGAATCTCCGCACCACATGTTGGCCCCAGTGCCCCTCTTCCCTCCCAGGGTGTGCAGAGCAGGCCTCTGAAACCAGGCATGGTGTCACAAGCCCATAATCCCAGTGCTGCAGAGGCTGAAAAAAGGAAGAGGTGCATAGTGAGACCCTATATCAAGTACTAAATAAAAAAGAGAAATTTGAAATAAATGAACCTTTATAGAATTGGCTTCATAACAACTCAGAAACTATGCATTTGTTATATTACTGAAAAAAGAAAACAAAACTTCATAAGAAAGTAATAGGAGCAAGTGCAAGGTCGTGAGTTTGAACCCCGGTCCCACAAAAAAAAAAAAAAAAAAAAGGAATAGGAGAATAACTACAGCTAACATATTCAGTATTATTATTTTTAGAATAATCAGCATACAAGATCAGGGCTTACCAGCAAAACTATTTTTTATGGGAGGAGATGGTATCTCACTGTTGTTTCAATTAGCATCTCTTGAAAGACCAATGATGTTGAACATCTCTTCATATATTTATTTTCCATTTGTATTTCTTCATCTGAGAGGTGATTATTCATCTCAGTTGCCTGTTTTTGCATTGAGTATTTTAATCTGGGAGAGCTGATATTCTTAAATTCTTTATATGCTCTAGATAGAGATCCATCGTCTGAGAGAAAACTTGATAATTTTTTCCCATTCTGTGGATTGTTTTTTCACTCTGTTGTGATTTACTTTGATGTACAAAAGCTTTTCAGTAAGATGAGAACCTAGTTGTTCATGTTTTGGATTATTTCTTGTGTGGCCTTTATGTGTGGTCTTCATGAAATCTCTGCCTATGCCTATATCTTTAAGATTCCTACCTACTTTCACTTCCAATAGATTTAGAGGTTTTGTTAAGATATTTAACTATTTGATCCATTTTGATTTTATTTGAATGTGTGAGTTTAGTCTTTGGCATGTGGAAATCCAGGTTTTCCAGCACCATTTATTGAAGAGGCAATCTTTCTTCTAGTGTACATGTTTGGTCTCTTGGTCAAAGATAAGTGTATTTGGATTTGTGTCTGCATCTCCTAATCTGCTCCGCTGATTCTCAAGTCTGTGATTTTACTTGTTTGTTTGTTTTCTTTTTCTTTCTTTTTTTTTTTTTTTTGCCTTTTTCAGTGCCATGCTAATTGTTATGACAGCAGATTTTGTAGTAAAATTTCAAGTCAGGGATTGTAATATCTTCTGTTTTCACTTTCTTGCTGAGAATTGCATTTGCCATTTTAGGTATCTTTGCTACAAAATGAAATTTAGGGATGTTTTCTTTATATCTGGAAGGTATGCCAGTATTTTCATCATGATTTACATTAAAGCTCTGTAGCTGTACTGAGGGTATGACCATAATCACTGTGTTGGCTCTTCCTATCTATAAGAAAGGGATATATTTCCACTTTCTGATAACCTTTTTAATGTTCTCTGAAGGGGGTGGTTTCTTCAATTTCTTTCTAAGTAAATTTGGCAGGAACACGACAAGGATGTCCACTATCACTTCTCTTACTTAACATAGTTCTTGAAACATTAGCCAAAGCAAATAGACAAGAGAAAGAAATAAAAGGAATAAGGATAGTAAAGGAGGAATTTAAATTATTGTTATTTTCAGATGACATTATATGCTACATGAAGAATCCAAAATTCCTCTAAATGACTTGTGAAATTAATAAGCAAATTCAGGAGTGTAGCTGTATACAACGTCAACACTCAAAAATCAATAAAATTTATTATAATAGTTTATTTTTTATTTTATTTTTTTCTTGTTTCAGAACTTTTGTTTGTTTATTTATTTTTATGGCTGGCTCAGCCTGCCCTGAGGGCAGGGCTGGTGCAGCATGTGGTGCCGGGGATCAAACCATGGTCCCTGCAGCCACCTAAGCTTTCCTAAGCAGGTACTTTAGACCACTGAGCCATCCTGCCAGGCCCCTCATAATAGTTTAGATATAGCAATTTCCCTTTCTATTTCTACTGGGATACACCTTAAGGACTAAATTATTTTTTTTAAATTTTTGCAGTACCGGGGATTGAACTCAGGACGTTGCACTTGCAAAGCAAGCATCTATCCTACTCAGCTGTCTCCCTGGTGCCAAATTAAATTTAAAAGCCTTAAATAATTTAATTCATCTTATTGGTGATACATTGGTGGTATTTGGGATAAAAGAAATAAGTACTTTTAGTAATGTTGAAAAGCAGGAATTTGGGCAAAATCTTATACAGATATAAGATTATGATATCAGGTAAGAAATTTGAAGTAGCCTCTACATTCGTTGTATATTTTACACTAAAAATATTTTGTAGCTCTGTCCAATGAAAAAACCTACAAATACAGCTAATCACAATGAGCAACCCTAACACCCAAACTTCCATCTCTAAATACCATTTCTCACTCAAAAAAAAACAAGAATTTTTTTGAGAAATTTCAAGTGCAAGACAAGAAATACTTGATTTGTGACCAGATCATATCAGAAAGCAAGAAAATTATGAAAGAGAATCATGTAAAAGAATCCAATATTCAGCATGAAGCTACTAATCAAGCTTGAACAATGTCATCTCCAATTTAAAAATGACTGCAATGAATTGAAACACACAACCATATTAAAGATATGACTTCATGTGATAGTAAGATAAATCATATTGGTTACTACGCATTATTTATAAAACTGGTAGATAAAGTGAAACTATGAAGAATTCATTTTGCCTTCTTTATATGATACACACTTTGGTAAAACCAAATTTTTGAGAAAGGGAAGTTTGCCTTTATTCAAGTATTCCACTAATAGAAGAAAATGTAATGATAGTCCAGGAATATTTCCATTTAATAACCCCTGTGTATCTGCACAATCAGCATTATCAGTAGCTGTTCACATTGCAAGAAATGAAAGAAACTGATATTACACATCTTTTCTGAATGTATTTCGTACATGATCTCACTGCTCCACTCTGACTTATAGGAATCCTCCTGTTTTCAGCCTCTCCAGTGCTAGGATTACAGGTATATGCCACCATGCCCGAACTTGGTGCCTGCTCAGCGTGTCTGGGGGCAGGGCTGGCACCACATGTGGTGCAAGGGATAGAACTCCTGTCCCTGCACTTGCCTAAGTAGACACTTGGTCAGCTGATCTATCTTGCCGGCCCTATATCTCTTAATGGATATATAGAACCCCACCTATGAGATATGAGACATTCTTTTTTTGGGGGGTGTCTATAGGGTGTTTAGGGTCTCACTACTAGATCGGACTCATAGTGATCCACCTGTTTACAGCCTCCCAAGAGCTGGGATTAAAGGCATGTGCCACCACATCAAGTCTCAATTGCTGTCTCAGCGTGCCCCCCCGGGGGCAGGGTGGGCAAGGCAGGCCCAGGGATCAAACCCCCAGCAACTGCACCTGCTTGCAATTGTTTTAATCCAATGGACTATTTCCACTCTTCTGAGATATTCTTTTCAAAAGATAAAATCTGAAGTGAATCAAATCTGTAGCTCTAACTACCAATTTATAACTAATAAATGCAGTGTGATATTTTAAGTACCTCTGTTTGGATGTAATCAACAAAATCTAGACTGTGAAACTCTACTTAATAAATGTGTCAGACACTTAGAGACAAAAACAGACGGAGATTCTGAGAGAAACAGAGCATATAGAAGGGGAAACACGAAGATTAAATGAGAATTAAAAGAAACATCCACCAAATGTAATGTCTAGACCTCATCTGAGTCTTTATTCAAATAAACTATTTAGAGAATGTCTGAGACATTTATACACTGGTTATATTTCTTCTTGATCATTACAACAATATTAGGTGTGAAGCACTTGCTTAGGTAAGTGTGGGGGTCTAGGTTTGATCCCTGGCACCACGTGCCACTCTGGTCCCACCTCCGGGGGCACTAAGCCAGTGATTGAGTCTGGGCGTGTGGGTCCACACCTGTAATCTCAGCACTAGGGAGGTGGAAATCAGGTGGATCACTACCAATCTGAGCTGCATAGTGTGACCCTGCACACACACACACACACACACACACACACACACACACACACAAATTAGGTCTGATAGTGCTATGAACACTGTGATTATTAGAAAGAGCTTACATCTTTTAGAAACAGGCACTGAAATATTTAAGATCAGCTGGCCTCAAAATAATCATGGTTAGGATAGTGGGACTTTATAAATAAAACAGAATTGGACTGGCCAGATATCTCAGTGGAATAAGGCACCTGCTTAAGCAGGGCGCAGAGGCCAGGGTTCAATCCCTGTCATGCCATGTCAGCCCCGCCCCTGGGGCACACTGAGAAAGCCATTGAGACTGGGCATGGTGGTGCACACCTGTAATCTCAGAGCTTGGAAGACTGAAAACATGAAGATCACTATGAGTCTGATCTAGTTAGTGAGACCCTGCAGAACCTGCACTAAATGCATAAAAGAAATTAAGTAGAATTGGTCATGAGCTGATACTTGTTAAGCCTGGGTGATGAATTTAGGGAAGCTCCTATTTTGTACTTTAGTAAATCACTCAAGTTTTTCATATTAAAATCATTTTAAGGAATGGTCTCATACTAGTGAGCTGACAGTACTATGTATGTGACAAATGGTTTTTACTATACATTTATAATTTGTATGTTTTTGTATGGATATATTACTGCAACTTGGAAATATCTATCTATATACACACTTATTCTAATATTTTTAATACATATCTTTTGGAGGAAAATAATTCAAAAATAAATTTTATTAAAGATTCCAGTTTGCCCCAAGTAGTTTATAAACCTTACAAATCTCAGCTACCTATGAATACAAATAATCAAGTCATATTATATGATATGTATGAAAAAGTAAGAGTAGTATATAATGACAGCTTATATCGAAGGGGTTTTGTACTTAGTTAATAACATAATTGTTAGTAGATTCATATTTCTGGTTTTTTAATTTTTTTTCTGTTATTTTCACATGGCCTCTCATTTTCATACAGCTTATACATCATGAATGAAAGAGTGAAGTAGATAAATTTAGCTTATCTCAGACCATAATATTAATTACAATAAATTTGATACCTTAAATTAAATATTGTATCATTTCTTTTATGTGAGAAAGTTAAATATATAAATAAAGAACAAACTAAAGGTAAGTTAGGGAGGATATAATTCTGTCTCATGGTGAAAGCAGATCAAGAGAGAGGAAGAAAGAAGGAATATGGAGCTAAAAAGAGAATTAAGATATGTTATTCAAGGGGCTGGGAAGATAGCTCTGTGGCACAAGTGCCTGCCTGGCAAGTGAAAGATTGTGAGTTTGAACACCGGTCCCACAAAAACAAATATGTTATTCACACTCGCATATGCCAACTCCACACAAGGAATGGAAACATTGTGTGCTGCAAATATGTACTACTAATTTTTTTTAATTTTAATTTAAGTCCTTTGAGAAGCTCAGCCCTTTCAGGTCTCATCAAGACTTGGGTGCTACATTTAAAAAATGACATCATATTGCTCTCTTCATAGTAGTTATACAGAGGAGGAGATGCAGATATGATATCTTGTTTAAACACTGTTAGTACAAATCATTCTTCTCATTGAACTAAGAGAAAGTATCTGTATATCAATACTAACTATCTTGTGCATACATATATTTTTCATGACAAAATGGAATTACTGTAAATGTCCTACTAAGCTGTTTTGAAACTGTTATTTTATCTTTTTTCTCATTAAAATGAATAAAAAATTTTTAAAGGGACATCAACAACTGCAGTGTAGCTACAGAACAGCCACCGCTGAGGTATTTCAAAAACTCTGAAATGAAACTGAGTAACATGTCCTAGAAATATTTAACTGGAAATGAAAAATCTTGGATATACATGTAGACAGCATTCTGCCATGTGAAATGCCTGGCACACACCTGCTGGGAAGATGTTAAACATTTCCTTTGGAAAAGCCTATAGTGACTTAAGGTTGCAGGATGGTAGTTTGTGCTCCTACTGTAGAGACCTTCTTAACCAGGAGAGTAATCCAGGAGACTCTGTTGATGGCCTAATTGACAAAAAGTTATTCGTAGAAGTGGGCAACAGCTAAGTCAGCAATATCCTGAGTGTCTCCCAGCCCTCAGTCTTACATTTTTCCACAAAGAACTGCTTGAAATAAAAAAGAAAGCTGCCTTAGTTTAAAAAGTTTTCCTAAGCCAGACAGGTACCTGTTTATTCAATGAACAGAAATACATAAGAGCGATTTTCGGAGGGCTGAAATCAATACTTTTAAAGGTAAAATTCATCAATGTTACTTGTGTCAAGTGCCTAGAGTAAATTAAGTTTACAACTTCAGCAGGCTGTCATGTAAAAATGTGGCAGTGACTAACAAATCAAATTACCACAGTACTACATCACTCACAAAAGTATTATTGATAGTGACAGAGGGATATTGAATTTAAATTATTCATTTTTATTGATTCTACAGCATGTCCTAAGTAGAAAACAAGAAGGAAATAGCTGAAGTGCTAGACTTGGATTTTGCCTCGCATTGAGTATTATCCTAGAAAAGAATATGTGTAAACGAAATTGAGTCCGATAAAAACATCAAGCCACTGAAGTTGTCTCTTCTTACCCTTTCCAGTTCTGTTCTCTTGATTCACAGTTGCCTGAACCTCGCCTAGCTACCCAGGGCCTGAAGCTTCAATGCTCCTTTTGCTTTGAGCTCCCTCCTTGTTTACCTGGCAATGCCCTGGCCCACTGTCACATCTTATTCAAAATCATGGATTCAATATATTTTCTGTGCGTGGGACTGTGTTACATATTACACACCAATAGACAGGTCTGACTTTCTCTCAAGGAGACAAAAGCTAATCAGAGGAAAGAGACCCAAGAAGAGATCCAAAACAAACAACAATAAAGTGTTGTACATTTCTTCCCCTCCCTTCATTATCTGTCATTATTTTCTGCTAGCCTCATACTTAAGAAGGTTCTTAGCCTTCAGAAACTGACAGACCCAATCCGAGAGTTTTATAAGTTATAGATTCTCTCCCCAGAGAGAAATAGCGAAGAAAAGCATATACGGAGAGAAATATTTCATAAAATTTGTTGAGGTTAGAGAGCCCCAAAGACTGAACGAGAATTTAAATAGTTCCTAGATAAGAAAAAAGTAGTTATTTAACAACCAAGAGCATATTAGTCTAGGAACTTATGGAATCTAAACACACTATGAAGAAGTTAAGCAACTATGGAAATTTTTGGATTCTTTAAAGAGCAGACGAGGTGAAAAGGCATCCTCCTCAGCCAATTATGTCACACAAATAACCTAAGTTAAGACTTGCACTGTGTCAATATTTTTTTTCATGGGACTGGGGTTCAAACTCACGACCTTGCTCTTGCCAGGCAGGCACTTGTGCCACAGTGCCCCCTAATATTAAGTTGGTCATGTATGAGTGTGTGCTAGAGTCTTACTTGCAAACCAGTAACAAAAAACAACTTCCATCCAAGTTTTCTGTAGCACTTTTAGACATCTGTCTGTCACTTTCGAAATCTCCCTTGTTTCATTTTTTAATTAAACAGAGGCAGGAACATTATTCCATCCCCTTAGAAAAACAACGACACAATTTACATCCACAAATTTTGCAGTCACTCTAGATGCTTTATCTTAATTGTTTTGGGGTCTTTTTTAATTAAAACATGTATAGTTCTTGGTGGAGCTTGAAAATTAGACAGCTACTATTGGGCCTCAAGGAAAGAACTTTCTCTGCTGCAGAGGGAGAGCAAGTAGCCCCAGATAAACAGTAATCATTGGACTAGCCATTCCCACTATCCTTATTGCTTAGCTTGAAGCATTGCTACTCAGAATAGGGTTCACGGACCAACGTGAGTGTAATAGTGGCAATTGTATATTGCCTCACTGCACAATGCCAGTCTCATCCAAGGCTGACAGAATCCGAATTTGCATTTTAACAAGATACCCTGATGATTTCTCTTATATCAAAGTAAGAGAGGCACTGTACTTAAAGACAACATAGTTCATATTATAGTATCATTGGATTGACTCTCAGGACTAAAGGGCTTAAATTATTAAGCAGATGGGTTTAAAGTTTAAGGGGCTCCCACTGGCATCTAGAGAAGTGCCTGGAGACTACAAAACTGCAATAAATATTTGCTCACCTATCCACTGAAAAAGTGTTTATGGGGTATTAAGTGGATTTAGCCCACACAGTTACCACTGAGGTGGTTCTTAAGCACACCAAAATTTGAGAATCAGTTTTCTTGGATTCATCAATATTAATGAAAAAAGCCATCCAGTCAACAAATGTGTACCAAACCTCTACTACACTGTAGGAACTCCTTTAGACACTTGGAATATAGTAGTACATCAAATTGTTATTCTCAGGGAGGAAGCAGGTATACTATGAAAACTATAAAGCTCAGTAAAGGTCTAGTTCGACATAAAGGTGCTGTTTTACACAGCATGATCCTGAAAAGTATCTTTACAAAGTGATAATTCAGCCAAGATCTGAAAGAAGCAAAGGTATAAGATATGTGACTATCTGGTGAAGATTTTCCCAGTCGCCGGGCATGAAATGGACAAATGCCTTTTGGCAGAAGTGTACTTGACAAGTCAGAAAAGAGATGTGAACTGAGCATGGTGACTCACATTTGCAACCTCAGCTTCTCAGGAGGATGAGGCATGAAGCTCTCTGGATGAAGGCTATTGCTATCGTAGCCAACCTTCCAACAACCCATGTCAAAACTTAAAGAGATTGCTGGGAATGTAGCCCAGGGGTATATTCACTTGCTTAGTTTGAGCAAGGTCACATGCTAAATCCGAGAGGAGGAGAAGAGAGAGG
>PVJA010049154.1:0-13852 GCA_004027025.1 Myocastor coypus
GTACTGATTCTCCTGCCTCAGCCTCCTGGGCAGTTGGATCACAGGAGTGGGCCACCGTGCCCAGCCACACTCAGCAGATCTTGAATGGAATGATTCTACTTTAGGTACCTCTATGACTTTAGGTACCTTGAGTACTCAGGGTGTCTCATCAGACCCCACTGGGTGCCTCATCTGAATGGAATCATGGCGCATGTGTCTCTAGTTTATTTTACCTAGCAGGATGTCCTTAACATTCATTCACATTGGAGTGGGGGATCCTGCCACACATTATAATGTGTGTGTGTGTGTGTGTGTGTGTGTGTTACTGGGTATTGGACCAGTAGCGTTCCACTGCTGAGCTCTGAGTTACAACCTCAGTGACTTTGTTGTTTGCTTGTTCGGTGGTGTCAGGTACTGAACCCAGAGGTTCTGCATCGTGCTACAGCTGCAGTGTGTATGACGAGGCTCCCGCTGAGGCTGGATCAAGCAATCTCTTCTTGGGTGTTCCTTGTTCTCTGAGCTTGGTCCACAGGGTGACGGGTGCGGCGTGAGCATCCAGGCTCCTCTGCCTGCCTCCTGTGCTGTGGTGTTTTCCCTGTGCAGGTCAACACGCTTGAAACACTGGTGTGCACCTATTAACCTGCCCGTCAACAGCTGATTTCTGGGGAAGAGGGAAGCCTCTCTTCTCAGCCTACACCTTCCACGGCCAGAAGCCTCTGCCTTCCTCCATCCTCCACTGCTCCTCTTTCCTACACTGTGACCCCCTTCAAGAAGAAGCACTCTCAGTCACCTTCATTTTTCTATACCCAGTGTGACAGCTGGACACCCAGTGAATGCTTACTGCGCAATGAACGAAGATCCCCTTCGGGCCCTGAGTAGGAGGGTAGGGGCTGCCTTCGTGAAACTCACAGCTGGACCTTAAGAACAAGGCGTAGTCCTAGGGCGCTCCAGCTTCAGGATCTGGCTGGACCTTCTGCGTCTTCTGCATTCGCAGTGGTACGGGGCTCGGTGTGCGCAGGAGGGCCTACGCTTCTCAGACCTTGACCTGAGAAGGTCCTCGTGAGGCCGCCCTTCCATGGAACTCTGCACGGGAAATCACTTCAGCTGCTCTGTCACCTCTACCACACTCACTTGCATCAGGTTCCCCAGCCTCGATTAATCTGAAGTAAGTAGCTTTCTGTGTCTCGACAGCATTAAGCATGTCCAACTCACTCCTAACGAGTTTTGTGACAGTTTACTTTTCTAAGTCGAGTTTTTAAAGTCTATGAAACAGTGCTTTACATTCACTTATTCAGTCCTTCCTTCCAAAGACCTTCATTGGGAATATTTGGTTTTATTTATATTATGAGGGGTATGTTTCAGATTACATTAAATTAGAGTTTTAATTCACTGTTTTAGCTAACAAAGATCTGGAAGCACATTCCATATATATGAATAAAAATAGTAAAAAAATTAGAAATGATATAGAATTTTCCTAAGTAAAATGATTGAAATTCAACAATGGTTATAATATTCCATATTGTTGTGTCCAAACTAGCTGTTAAGATGACCAGATAGAAGTGCACAAAATTGGTCAAAAAAATTGCTAAAATTAAGAAGAATAGAAAAAAAAATGTAACCACTGACTGTTCCTGTCAACAGACCAGTAGCAATCAGCGGTGCAAGTGTCCAAGCTGTCCTATGCACACAGAAACGTTTCCTTTCTTTCTTTCTTTCTTTCTTTCTTTCTTTCTTTCTTTCTTTCTTTCTTTCTCTCTCTCTCTCTCTTTCTTTCTTTCTTTCTTTCCCCCTTGCCTCATCGCAGCTGTTTCTTCCCTTTCAACAGTCTCTTGCCCTTTCCCAGTGTATATTGGGCCTTTCAGTTTTTATTTACTTTTCAGGTTCCTAATGTAGCAAGACAATACGATGTGCACACATGAGGGGCTGATTTATTTACTTACAAATATGGTTTCGAGTTGCATCCATTTACCTCTAAAAGCTGTGAGTTTATTTTTAAAGCTCAGTAATACTTCACCGTGTAAAAATACCACAGCCTGTTATGCACTCCTCTGTTAACGGGCGTTTGTGTTGTTTCCAAGACTTGGCTATGACCAACTGCACTGCTATAAACATGGGTGGGCAAAATTCGAAGACCCAGTCCAAAACACAAGCATCTGAGATGAACGCACACTTCTCAGGGCAAGAAACACAGGAAGGAAATAAATATGTGGGAAAATGTTTAATGTCATTGGTCATTTGAGAAATGCAAATTAAGACAATGCTGAGATTCCATCTCACCCCAGAAGGGATGGCTATCGTCAAGAAATCAACCAATAACAAATGCCGGAAGGCTGGAGGGGGGTGGGGGAGAACCTTTCTGAACGACTGGGGGAGTGCCCGCTGGTACTACCACTGTGGAAGTTAGTGTGGAGAGGTCTCAAAACCCAGAATTGAAGGGCCCATGGGGCCTGCCTGCTCTTCTTTCTGGGTGTCTCCCCAGAAGAGCTTGGAGTGTCAGCTTGCTTAGAGCCCTCTTGCTAATGGGATGGATTTAAGGCTTGGCCATCAGCCTGGTGCTTCTGGGGGTGAGCTAAGGCAGGAAGCACTGCCAGGGAGAGAGGAAGCACTGCCAGGGAGAGGACGTTGCTTACTGGAGTATGTCCTCAGAGGAGACAGTGGCACTGTGGTCCTGCTCCTTCGATTTCCTGCTGCCTTGAAGTAGACAGGCCACGACGCCTGGCACTCCTACCATGAGACACTGCCCTGCCACAGGCCTCATGAGGAAGCACTGCAACTCCAATATTCTGAGCCAAAACAGACATTTCTCTGTGTGAAGCTGATCATCCCACATATTTTGTTATAGTAATGAAAAGCGGTCTAAGACATCCACTCGCAGGAAACTCACATTGTTTCTCCTGGTATAGAGGACACCATTTACGTCGGAGACAATGAACAGACACGTCTTTAGTGAAGCAACACAGACAGCAAATAAATACATGAGAAAATCAATGCTCAGTATCACTGGTGACTTGAAAAGTGCAAATGAAAACAGCGCTGACATTCCCTGTCATTCCAGAAACAACGGCTAGGATCCAGAAATCAAGCAATGCCAAATGCTGTGGGGGCTGTGGGGAAAAGGCAGCCTTCCTCCCAGCTGGAGGGAGCGAAGGGTGGGTCAACCATTGTGGAAATGAGTGTGGAGACGCCTCAAAAAATTGCAACTGCAGGTTCCATTTGACCCAGCTATTGTCTTTCTAGGTTTGCTCCTAGAAGAGTTAGACCCACCCTAGCGCAGTGCTACACGCGCACTCGTGGTTATAACAGCGCCATTTGCGACAGCTACATCTTGCAAATTGCCTTTAAGAGGATGAATGGATAAAGCAAATGTGGTTTTTAAGTAGCACGGAGTATTGCTTTGGCATCGAGAAAGGCAAACTTGAGAGACTTTTTAGGTAAATGAATGCATCTTGAGAACATAATCTTAAGTGCATTGAATTGGGCACGCGCACTTGCAAGTCTTATTCTTTCTCGTGGGTGAGGAGGCCAAGGACCGAACGCAGGACCGCTGCTGGGAAATAGAAAGGAGTTATGTAAGTGGGAAGAGAACAAGAAGGCGGGCAGGGAAGGGGCAGGGAGAGAACGCAAAGCCTGGAAGACAAGCAACGGAAACAAGCTTTAAGAGTGGAGAGGGAGGGCTGGAGGGAGAGGGGCGGAGCACGGGCAAATAAGCCGGGTTGGGCTGAGGCAGGAGGAGTCCCTGCGAGGAATGCCATCACTATGCACGTCAAAAACAGACCAAGAAAGTTAAGTTTTTAAAAAGAATATCATGTCCAGCCTATGATATTACCCAAGTTTTGTCCTGAGAGTATTACAGATGTCTAAGAAGTTCTGCTATCTGAGAGTCACCCTAGTCTCCTCCACTCAGAGATTGTCTACAGCTGAGTCTTAAGCTCTGGAAATGTAGGATCATAGGAAAGTGAAGCAGGCCGCGCTCAGCAGGCCCGGCCACCTGCACTCAGGGGCTCAGGGTGGGCTTGGCAGAGAGGAGCTCCACTGGACTTTATCCCGACAGATGCTTACAGCTCATGCGATGGCTGGGCAGTCTCCAGGAGCTCTGCCTCTGACCACGTACAGCTGCTCTGTCTCTCTGTCTCTCGTCTCTCTGCCTCTCTGCCTCTCTGCCTCTCTGTCTCTCTGTCTCTCTGTCTCTCTGTCTCTGTCTGGCTGTTTGTCTCTCGGCATATTTTGAAAAACATCTCACCTTTCTTAAGTCATTCCTGAAAAATGACCCTGAATCTTTATTTCTCTTCGTTTCTGCTGAGTCACCGAGAAAATACCAGCTCACCTGTCTGAAGAGCACTTTAGAAGTCTAAGACCAACCTGCCGAGTAATGAGGCTCATTCCTCCTCAGGCACTTAGACTCTGGTGTGTAAGAGGAAACGGTGAGAGGCTGTGCGCGCTTCACTCACCCACCAACCCCGTCGAAATAGACTCGAGTCAAAAAAAAAAAAAAAAAAAAAAAAAGCCTTGGCTACATAACTTTCTGCGGTTTCCCAGTAACGGCAAGAGTTAGCTGTTTGCGAAGATGTCCGAGAAGGCCCCTTTGGAACGTCCCCTTGAGCTGAACTCCCTGGCCTCTCCTTTGATCCGGCCTCAACAAACACTTGGATTAGCGCTCATGGCGGTTATTTTTAGTATTGAGAAACAGTAATTACAGTCTGATGATACTTAGCCAGCGCCCGTCTCACCTCTGAATGTGAGCAGTGGTCAAGGCAGTCAACGGGAAAATCAGGGCCCGCTTCTGTGTCCTTCAAGCTGCACAGTGAGAGAAAACTGATGAAATTTGGGGAAGTCAGAGGTTAGCCAAGAAAGTGGCCCCGGGAAAGGCCACGGGACAGAGAAAGCTCAGCAGACGGCCCTGAGCCCCTGTCTCTGCCTCAAACGGGGTTGGACAGGGGCGGCTGGACCTCTCTTCCGGTCTCCTCCCTGGCACCACAGCACACGTGCGCAACCTCTCTGTTGGTTTAAGCATACCTGTCCTGGTTTACTGCCCTGCAACTGCGGGAAAGAGAAAAGGAGAGAGGAAAGAGGAGGAGCGCTGGGTGGAAAAATGCCAAGATTTGTGCTTGATTATTAGAGATAATTAAGTACAGCCTAAAAATAATCAGGCCCCTTATTTCATGTTATGCTCAAAATGATTCAAATTCGAGGCTATTTGCAGCTGTGCCGGGAGCTGATAAACCACACAGAGCTGATTCCAGCCACTCGAGTCAGGCATAAGCAGATGAAGTTTCTCTCTGATCTAAGTATACCTTAGGATCGCACCATGCTGCAGAGCCTATGGGATGGGAACTGGGGATCAGGACGCCCGTCCTTCGTCCTGCCAATACTTTGGCAGTGTGGCCCGCACACCACAAGAGCTTCGTGAATCTCTCATTCCAGAGGGGTGGCGATGGAGCGCCTTTCAAACTGAGTCCCATCTATGCATTGACGAAGCAGCCGAGAGGTCTATTGTTTCATCGATGTACAACCTGATCTTACCAAGTACTGGCCAATGCAAAGCACTCACATGTAAGAACTACCTGGGGCTGGCACTGCAGCTCAGGGTAGACTGTACGCACAGTGCTCAGGAAGCTCTCGGTTCCGTTACCACCACTGTGAGGAAAAACAGTAAGAAATATAGGAAAATAGGTTGTGGTACTTACAAAGGCATTCATGTATTCCGCTACTAGAGAGGCTGCGAGGTGTTAGGAACCAATCCAGTTATGTGCTGTGGACAGCACCGGAGAGCTTGTGACATGCAGGAGACCGTTAGCCCCAGCAGGGCTCAACAGGCTGTCCGGGCTGCTGCCTGATGCTTCTAAAACGCTGCTTTTTCCTGCCGCTTCAGCAGAGTGAAGTCAGGCGTCCTGTGTGATCCAGCTCCACACCCGCCTTTTCATGAAAACTTCCTTGGTTTTTTCAGTGTTCCTTAGTCGTCCTCTTCATTTGATCGGTGCTAGGGTGCATCCCCAGATGTCCCCCCAAGACTGATGTAGTGGCACAAGGGGTTTTGGGAAGGTGACTGATGATAGGGTGATATGCTTCTTGTTGGATTAGTCCTCGGTGTGCTTGTAACCCTGACGTGCTGTGAGGAGGTGGGGCCTGGTGGGAAGAGCGAGGTCCCCCAAGGCGGGGCGGGGTGGGGGTCTGTCCCTCCCAGTACCTCCCTTCACTCTCTGCTTCCTGTCACAATGCCACGCAGTGAGCAGCTGCCCTCTACCCACGTCCCTTCCGCCAGGTCTTCTGCCTGGGAGCAGCCAGCTAGGGAGCTGGTCTCTCCAGACTGAGTGAAAAGCAACCTTTCTTCCCCCGGGGTGTGGGTGTCGGGTATCACATCCCAGAGAGGAGAGAGTGACAGAGACTTACACGTCTGTGGCATTTTCAATTTCCTGCATCATTTTCTCTCTGAGGTTATTCCGGGTCACCAAATGACCTCACAGGTACGAGTAGTAGGTGCAACACGTCGACTGTCTTTGCGATTAGCTCGACCTCTGTGAGCAGGAGAGGGGGCATTCATTTTTGGGTTGATGTTGCCTTGCATGGAACTTTGTCTCCTACCAGAGATCCATGCTTCCTTCTGGGGGAAGTCCACAGATACCGGTCAGTCTGCTGCCCCTATGCTGACGGCCATGGTTCCACGCTGCCCAGGAAGGACTGTGTGTGACTGTCTCTGAGTTTGGGCATCCTCACTGGCACTGTTTTGAGTTGGCCATCCTCCAAGAGGACAGGACAAGCTGTGATATATATGTTTAGTACAGGGCCTACAGGGTCTCACTACGTAGATTGGACTCATAGTGATTCTCCTGTTTTCAGCCTCCCAGGCACTGGGATTACAGGCACGCACCACCACGCGCAGTCTCAGGCACTGTCTCAGCACGCTCCGGCGGCGGGGCCGCCATGACACACCAGGGATAGAATCCCGGTCGCTGCATCTGCCTAAGCAGGCGCTTTAGTCTGCTGCACTATCTGGCCGGTCTTAAGCTGTGTTTCTCTTATCGTGTTAATATGTGGTGACAAGCGCTATCGGATAAATTAGTATGTTGAGAAAACCTCATACCTAGTCAGGCTGCTGCTTCATAATTCATGTACATGTTGGCACTTCATAACTTTCCTTTGATCAGATTTCTATCAGAAATATCTAGGAAATTTTGTGTTATTTTTTTTCACAAGTTTCATTTAAATCAAATCTCTGCTAAAACTGCTCTTAAAATTTTACCTTGCAATAAAGAATTGCAGTTATTTGATAAAATATACTTAATAAAGCTTCTAAAAAGGAAAGCAATGAAGTAATAAAGGAAGAAATCCGGTAACGCCTATAAATCGTGCCCTTATTACCCAGCAGGGTCCTGGGGCCCGAGCCACAGGGCACTTGTCCCTCCTCTCACTTTCTGTCCCCCTTGTTGCGCTCACCGAGTCCCCATGTATTCTGAGCCAAAGCCTCAGATGCTACCGAGCTCTTCACAGGAAACGTGTGCTGCCGCTTGCGGACTGAACACGTCCAGACGCTGCGTGCCCTGGCTTCAGCAATGCCACGTGTGGGCACTTATCTTTAAGAGATAAGGAAGGCTCTCTGTGAGGATAAAGTTATAAATGTGCTTCTCACAATATTACATATTATAGAAAATCAGACAATAGTATATCATATGAGAAACAGAAAACTTCTTGAAAAGATTAACCTATATGTGGATATACTGTACAATCATTAAAGTGACATGGAAATGTATATATGTATATATATGTTAGATATCATCTTGGGATATATTTATGGTGTGTCATCAAAAACAAGGTTATAATACATTAAAATAGATTATACATTAACACAAAATAAACTCATACAATATTATTCTCAACTATTATGTGACAGTTTTTTTTTTATCATTTTCACTGTCAGAAATATGACTTATATTTGCTCTTTCGTGTATGTTAGGAGAAGTGACGCCATGCTGTGGTTTTGACTGAAGCGTCGCCAGCGGGAACATTAAGACGGGTCAGCTTTAGCTGTGATTTTGACAGAAAATCTTCGCTGATGATGAAGTAGATTAAAGAGTCACTAAAAAAAGCTAACTTCTTAGCTTGAGCCAGTGATGCAAATTAAAATCACATTAAAATACTACTCATGGATCTAATTAAGGAAGCTCAGAGGCCAATTTTCAGAGAGGATTTGGAGCAGTGCCAGAAAGTACACACACACTGCTCATGGGAATGTGAGCTAGGAGCACCAGTGTTGGCACGGGTTCCTAAAATCCCGTGTATACCCAGGATCTAGCAGTTTCACTAACCAAACAGACATATGTGAGCTTGTGTGTTAAAGACATAGAAGATACACATAATTATATTAACTGTAGTACTCTCAAACTTACATTAAAGCAAGTATCCATCAACAATCACTGAAGACATCAGGAAGTGGAGTTTAACTTTTGTAATGAAGCGTCTATAATAGGAATGTGAATAGGTTACAGCTGCCCGCGGTGATACCTCACCAGCTTATTTCTGACGCAATCTATAACTAGGCACGTACATAACGATCGATGTCTTACATACACTCCTTGTGTTGCTGACAAAACACCTGACACAGTAACGAAGGAAGGAAAGGTTTACTTAGCTCACAGTTTGTGGAGGTCTCAGTCCCTACTCAGCCGGCTCTGAGGCAGAGTGGCACAAGGTAGAGGGCAGCCATTCCTGGTGCTGGACAGCAGTGAAACAGCAAGTGCAGCAGCTGAGGAGCAGCTGCAGTGGCCACCTGCAGGCCTCTCTCCCTTCCTGGGATGGTATCCGGGCTTTTTTCCCCCAGGCAGGGGCAGCACCCACATCCATAATCCCAGCGTTGTATCATGAGCTGATCCCAAACTCTAGAAGCTTCCTCATGACTCCATGAGGCTTGGCAGGGGGCAACTGGACGCAAACTATAACAATATACAACTCCATTTATCATAAGACTCAAAAACCTATAAACCCATCTTTTCAGAGTAATGACCCCAGGTACAAAGAATGGGAGGTACCGTGATGAGGACTGTAAGAACAGAGGCCCAGTAACACTGCCGATGTTCTTTTAACCTTGGTAGTAGGCTTTTATAATTGCATGCCTTTCTGTGTATGTACTGTGTATATATGTGTCTTGTGTATGCGTTATCGTGCTTAAAATTACGAAGTAAAGTAGATTCAGGAAATGAATGACAAGGAAGAGGATACAGTGTATTAACTAAGATTTCAAAGAGTTTGTCTACAAAGAATAGGAAAATAATAGTCCAGGTGGTGATGGGGCTCCGGTTTTCTTTACAAAAGATGGAACTTGTTCGGGTACATTTTTATGCGCTATCAACCACCATCCAGCCTTTTCTGGAAAAAAAGACCTGGTAATGAAGGGGAGAGAGATAATTTCATAAGCAAGATAGTCAAGGAGGTGGGAGAGGGTGGAATCCAGTGGACAAGAGGAGGACTCGGTCTTGGGTGGGAGTAACCAGAGGGGCCGATGTGGTCCAGGGTGAGGGAGCTGAGCACACTCAGGGGAAGAGCGGCTCTTCTTTGATTACAGCTGGGTTTTTTTTTTTTTTTCACTGAAATAGTGAAGCCAATCATTAGACTGATGGAAGTGTCTCCTGCAGGTGTGAGGACCCTTTCCATCTGGAGCAGGAAAGCGAATCTCCTGGAGATGAAAGATGGGATTTCTGTATAACGATGAGTGACACTTCAGGTGGCCAGTCGTACCATAGTGTGTCCAGGTCCATCGCAGGGAAGTGATAATGTCGTGCAAGCTCCGTGATCGTGTTCTCCATACAATCACAGGCATTCAGACTTTCATGTCGAGATTACTCGGAAATAGCTTTAGCAAGCTCGGTACAAACCGTCCCGGCTAGAAGCCGGCAAAGGTTGCGTGACAGAGTGGGGCGCTCTGTCAGCTCGCTCTGCCCTGAGAGGCGGGGCTGAGGCGGGGCTGAGGCAGGACCTGGGAGTGATTTCCTAGGCTCCCTGACTGCCACCCGTTGCTTCCTGCCGAGGACCAGCGGGAAGCTGGAGGTCGGAGAGCGAGCTTTTCTCCCCTGGTTTGTTGCCCAGATTAGAATCCTATTATCTGTGAATTTCCAAGCTCCTGCTTCCATGGCCACTGCCCACACGAGTCTCCCAAGGCCACAGGGAAACAGCTGCAGCGAGGCCGTGGCCACACGCCATGCGTGTGTGTACAGCCTGCTCTGGCATGTCTCTGTCCACAGCACACCACGGAACAGCTTGATATGGAGGTAGACCGCACCCTGCTCTTAACAAGTTGCTGAGTCTTAGCCAACTGCGAACTCAACTGTTCAAACAACACGACAAGACACTGAAGCTGTGACTAATTTCCACCTCCTGCACTCCACTTCTTTTTCTCTGGCTATAAATACAGCTTGCTGTGGGGCAGGGCAGAGCATCCTGAACCGTTTTAGCTTCATAGTATCGCCAGACATTTCTCCATCACAAGTAGTCAATTAAGGTCTGCAGAGCTAGGTCTCTTAGTGTTCTCTCTCTCAGCGTGTGCCATGCCCCAGTGCCTCCTGGCCTGCTGCACAGCAGCTCCAGCAGTGGCAGAGTTGGACTCCATTGTTCCCTCTGCACATCACGTGCCACCCTGGAGCCTTACACGCCTCCACTTGTTCCTCCAGCCCCGAGTGCAGAAAAGTCCTCCTTTCCTATGGCATTGCTTATCCAGGGGCATCCTTTCCTGACGCTCTTAGCCTGCTAGGCCCTCTTCTCTTTGAGGTATTTAGCATGTTTTACTTTCCTGACTGGGGATGAGATGGTACTACCATTGACATATCAGATACCGCAGAGAGAGAGAGAGACAGAGAGAGGAGAGAGAGAGAGAGAGAAACAGGAGAGAGAGAAAAGGAGGCTAGTAGTCTGAGATACAAGAATAAATAGAACAAAAAGCATCATGACTTGGGGCTTACCAGAGGACCTCGCACCCAGCTCTCTGCAAACACTGTGTGCCAAGAGGGGGTGGCCAGAAAGGCAGAGAGCTGGGGGCAGGAGAGTGACAGGCTGGGGTGTGGCTCTGTGGCCCACAGCACTGTACACTAGCCCAAGTGACACTGGAAGTGTGCCACTCTGCCCTGGCCCTACTCAACCTTCTTAAAGCTATCGAAGCTCTCTTTCCAGACACATATTTCATCTGTTCATATATGAGGAAAATGAAACTAAATCTAACGAGTTAGTCTTCTGACACGGAGCAGGCATCCTGGTGAAGTGGTGGCCCTGAGACTGCACGTGCTCAGAGAATGTGGCTTTGCTCAGAGACGTGGGCCAGATGGGGTGTTGGGCGGATGCCCTGGATGGGGTCCCCCGCCTTGGCATCTGAATGCATCGGGCAGAACCGTGCAAGGCTGAACAAAGGGCCAGCCAAGCAGAGGTGCGTGGGCGTCCTCTGAGGACGCCTAGTGGGTTTAGAGAGCGGAGCCGACCCTCCGGGATATATTTAGATAAATCTGGGGCTTTAAAATACTTTGTCACATTGTTTACAATGTCACATTATAAACTTTCAGTACAAAGTAAACTTATTTTAGGAAAAAATTCGCACAGAGCTTCACACGCCATCACGCCCAATAGACATTCAATAAATGTGTGAACGAATGAACTAAAATAGAAGCTGCAAAAGAGGCAGCGAAGAGGGGTTTGGAAGGCGGTCCCACTCGCAGACTGGCACGCCCACTTGGGCTCTTCATGCTGCTTTTCTTTTCTTTTCTTTTCTTTTCTTCTCTTCTCTTCTCTTCTCTTCTCTTTTCTTTTCTTTTCTTTTTCAGACATGCAGAGGGAGAGCCAAGCATGGCCAGAAGATGGTGGCACCTGGCCAGAGAGGAACGACCCGGATGAGGAGGTCAGAGGGTTCTCTGCTCTGACCTGTCCAGCTCAGCTTAGGGCTGGCAGAGACCCAGGTGGCTCACCCTGAGGTGGAGCTTCCTGAAAGCCTGTGATTTTGGTCAGCACTGCCCTTATGAGAACAGGACAGATGAAGTATCTGCAGCAAGGCAGATGCTTTCCTAGCTACCTAGGTAGCAGGTGAGAGGGCTGGCCAGATGCTTGAGGATAGCGCCCAACCTGCTGACTTTGCCAACAACCTCACAGGATAAAATATAAGAGAATTAAAAAATTAAAATTTCTTTCAGCCTCTTCCTCTCTTTTATTCCCAAAGTATTCAAGGTAAATTATTGACAAAGGGGAAGCATACCTATCTATCTATCTATCTATCTATCTATCTATCTATCTATATCTTTTCCTATTCAGCAAGGCTTTGCTATGCACATTGTTGTAAGCTGACTTGGGGATTGTCGTATTGTAAAACCTTGTTCTCACTATGAACCCCAACCCTGGCTGCAGACGTTCTCCCTAATTACAAGCTGAGTGTCCTTGTTGATTACAAAAACAAAGGGCAACTTTCAGGCCCTCCCACATGTCCTCTTCATCCCCAACCCTGGTGCCAAATGTCCTTCCTGATTACAGGATCAGAGACAAAGGGCAACTCCCGAGCCCTGCCACGTCTCCTCTCCCACCCTAACCCAGGTGCCAAGTGTCCTAAATCTTGTAGAGTTCCCCTCTCTGACCAAAGACAACTCCCCAGGTCTTCTCCTTTCCACCCCCACCCCTGGGGTTTCTCCCTTCAAATTCTTTGTGTCACCTCAGCAGGCTGCTTCCTCTGCCTGACCCACAGGAGCGTGTGACTGCCCAGCTCAGCTAATAGAGCGCTCCAAATTTTCTTTTTGCTTTGGGCCTTTGTTTTCTTCATGACGTGCAGCACACATGGCCTACAGGAGGAAATTTCCAGTGTGTTGACTTGCACAGCTGTGAGAAACTGCCTGAGACCAGGAACAGTTAGGGAAGAAAGGCTCACTTCAGTTCACAGTCCTGGAGGGTCAGTCCACGGCTGCTTTGCTCAGTTTTTTCTGTCCCTGCAATGAGGCAGCACACGGAGGAAGGAGCATGCAGTGGAAGAAGGCGCTCCTCCTAGAGCAGCCCAGTGGCCAGGAGGTGGTACAGAAGTCCAGCACTCCACCATGAGCTGTGGCTCGTGCTTCCATGCCCAGCTTCCTGGCACTTGGGCCAATCACAGGGTCTGTGGGATCTGTAGGGTCTCACTACATAGACGGAACTTTCAGTGATCCTTCCTATTTCTCAGCCTCCCAATCACTGGAATTTCAGGGGTGCACCGCCATGCCAGTCTCAATTGCTGTCTGAGTGTGCCCTGGAGATGGGGTCAATACAGCAGGCCAAGGATCAAACCCCCAGCCTGTGCCTCTGCCTAAGCAGGCACTTTAATCAACTGAGCTATCTGGCCAGCCCTCAGGCAGATTTCTTAAGCATTCTGCCAGCTCTCAGCAACATCATGGGCCGGAGGCGAGACCCTTAGCACATGGGCTCTTGGGTGCATTTTGTACCCAGACAGTAATAGTAACTCCTGACACATTCCAGTCACCTGCATGTGCAGCACACAGTGTGACTTTTCCAATAAAGAGAAGCAAAAGCAGAGATTGGAGGCTAAGAGTGAAAGTCATTTGGACAAAGGGAGAATGCGTGGGTGGGCAGATTGGCATTGGTCTGACTGAGGAAGGGGCCGACTTACTTGTCTGACTTACATGTCCTCCCACGAGGAACATCATCTCCACGGGGAGTTGCCCCGAGATGCCAGGCGCATCTGGCGGCCAAAGCCCAGAGACTGTGTGTCAAGAGAGGTTGCCCACATGGAGAGGATGATGCAGTGCACCATGGTCCCACACAGCACTCCCTGGTTACTCCATTGAGCTCAAAGATTGAGCATAGGACTGTGACTTGGAGCAGTGCTATCTGACCGAGGGCCTCACCTGGATGTGAATGGGGCTTTCTG
The DNA here is from genome assembly GCA_004027025.1 of Myocastor coypus. Taxonomy (NCBI): domain Eukaryota; kingdom Metazoa; phylum Chordata; class Mammalia; order Rodentia; family Myocastoridae; genus Myocastor; species Myocastor coypus. Next base: position 13,847 of record PVJA010049154.1, read on the forward strand.
TGCCAA
>PVJA010049155.1:0-13887 GCA_004027025.1 Myocastor coypus
GGGGGATGCTGTGAGTCCTGCCCATGAGGGGCGGGGTTGGAGCTCAGGGGATGCTGTGAGTCCCGCCCACGAGTCACGAGAGGCGGGGTTGGAGCTGGGAAGGGAGATGCTGTGAGTCCTGCCCGTGAGGGGCGGGGTTGGAGCTCGGTCCCAGGACTCTCTGGGGCCCTTTCCTCAGAAGTGCGACTCTCCCAGAGTGCGATGTCACACAGCAAGCCATTATGAACCTGAGCCTGTCCCCTAAACTGCTCTGCCTGCCAGTCCTGCTCCACTATTGTCCCCATCCACGTTCCCACCATACGATCATGGCCACGAGGCTTTCTCCACAGGCTGAGCCAACAAGGTAATTTTAGCCTACACAACTGTGAGTTAACAGTTCCTACTTTTGGTATTCATTAGCTCAACTCAAGGTATTTTGTTACAGTAATGAAAACCAAGTAAAGTCAGTTAACAGATAAAAATGGCAGAAAATAAAATTAAAACGAAACCATTTCATACTCAGTTCTGGAATTTAGACTTCTTCCGTTTCCATGGTACCATTACCACTATGAAACCATCAAAGAAGACTAACGAAAAAAATGGAACCAGTGACAAATACTGATATTTACTACCTTAAAATACATTTTTGAAAACGGATTAGAGTACTTCTGATTAAAACACTGGTTTCTGGATGTGAAGGCAATGTATATTTATTTCAGAAAATTTAAAACATTTTAAAAAGACACACAAAAAATATAAATCTTTTTACAACTCCTTACTAAAAGATGACAAATTTCCTTCCAGTTAGAAAAATAAGAGGCAAAGATTTTAAATATACATATATGCAAAAATGTATAGCTACCTTCATAAAAGCCTTTAAATTATTTAGCTCATTTGTATGACATAAAGTTCTATTTTTAACCATAGTGTATCTTAAAGAATAATAGCAAATGTGCAAAAATATACACAAAGAAATTAATCACTGAATTACTTACAGAGTAAGAATTTATTAACAAATAGATGTAGTAATAATTGGTTAAATTATGGTTACATCTATACAATGCATCATTATGCATGCACTATGTGATAAGGAAATAAGTTGACATAGTTCCACCTTTTAAAAGGTAATGAAATACCATAGAATAGGATGGTGTTTTTGTCAGGCTGTAAGAAAAAGGTTCAGCAGATAACATCGAGGTCTCAGCACAAGCTGTTTATGAGTGGTGAGAGTGTACGTATTAACTTCTTTGCTTCTTCTAATCTTTTCTATTTCCCTTCATAGACCTTAATTTTGATTCAGTGAACATATTTCACTTGTGAAATAATACTGACAATGAGAAAGAGGGAAAAATAATTGTTTATTTCCTAACACAGACACTAGGTTGAAGTTCCCTCTGCCATTTCACAGATTTAATTACAGACTGTGTCGTGTTTTAACACACAATATGTAAATATGGCATTTTTCTCATATCTTAGATCCTATATTCTTCAAAATCATTATTCTTAAGAGCTGTCTATTGCTTCATTGAATGAAAGTATCAAAAGTAATTAGAACATTCCTCCATTTTTGAGAACTTAGGATATCATTATACATCAATTTTTAACAACTGACAAACACACCCGATCATTTTCAAGGATGCAAGTCTAATACACTGATCTCACCGTAACCGTGTTCTAAGAACACGGACACACAGTGCTGAACTATGCTTCTAAAACATTGAATCACGGGGGTGGAGGTGTACGTCAGTGGTATAGTGCTTGGCCAACACACTTTGGGGCCATTGGTGTGATCCCTAAGAACACAAAATGAAACAGACAAAACATTACATCAACTAACACGTTCATCAACAAATATGTGTGCATTGTGAGATTTTATTACCATGAACAATTTTCAACTGGGAAAAAACCTTAATATTTGTGCTTTTCTTTGAAATAACTTTCCATAAAGCAGTTCAGAACCTAAGAATAGCTATATTAAAGAATAACTGAAAACATAATGCTTTCTAGTCGAGTTGGCTTAACCGTTGGCATAAACTTAATATCATTAAATCCTCTAAGAGCAAGAGTTGCACTTCTGGTCCATCAAAAGAACTCCACAGTTTGTCAAGAAAAATACAGCAAACACTAAGATGAGGAAAAGAACAGAAGAAGGAGAGAAGGGAGAAAGATCTATTTCTGTCTGTCTGCAGGGCGGCTTCGGCACTTGTGCTGCTGATTTCTGCGGGTCTAGAGAGAAAAGCAGTCTGTGCTGAAAATGCTCCTTTTTTCCTTGTCCTTTTAAGTTTCTTAACATTTTTCTCCAGTTTTGCATCCTTATATCTGGCAAACTGAACAACTAACTGAAAGATAACATTATGCCATACACTGTTGAGTTGCTATTCATTTGTTTGGTAAAGTTCTACATCATTTCTTTTTGTTTTACTACTTTATATTCTCTTTAATTAAAAGAGAGAGAGAGAGAGAGAGAGGTTTGGAGCAATAGCTTAGTGAAGTAAACACCTGCGTAGGTAAACCCAGGTATCTAGGTTCAATCCTTGGCACCACATGTTGCGCCAGCCCTGTCCTGGGCACACCAAGCTGTCCATGGAGACCCCAAGACTGGGCATGGTGGTGCATGTCTGTAATCCCAGTGCTAGGGAGGCTGAAAACAAGAGAATCACTAGGAGTCTGAGCTGTGTAGTAAGATTGTATACCATTAAAAAAAAAAAAAAAAAAATTACGCCAGGAGTCAAACTAGGATAAACACTTGCCCAGCTCCGATTTCTGCCTTACCGCACGTCAGCAGCTCCTGCTTCACACCCGTGACTGGCTGAGCCTGCAGCGACTTGGGGTAAACACATCTGGTGTCCCGCACGGTGATGTTCCTCTCCTTCACCCAGCGGTGCATCCACAGTATGTTACAGTCACACAAGAGATACTCTGTCTGAAATTCTCTGTAACAAACACATTAGAGATGAGAGTGAGGGGATTACGTGACGCTGCTGTTTTACACTGGCTTGCTTACCCTGCAGCTGCAGGGAGCAGGGCTCATCACTCCTGTGCCTGTGCCACATACCACCCCTCTATATGGCCTTCTGTACAAGGAGCCATCACTGGAGTATTGGGTTCAAGCCCTCCTCCCCACTGAGGCACCTTTAGCCCAAGTCATTACGTAAAGACAAAAGTCACCAGCTATTCCTCTTCTGTGCAGCAAATTCAATAATCCCAAGGCTCTGGAATACCAAAGCCCTGCTCTTTTTGTCTATCAAATCTGCAGCTGTTTATCATGAAGCATATGGCAATAATTTGGACTCATGAAGAAGCCTCGTCCAGCTTTTCAGGATCGCTGCCTTATTCCTAGTCTCCATGCCAACGATCTTTCCTGGTGCTTTTGGCAGAGCCGTAGCAGTACATAGCAATGTAAGGACTATTTTGTGTGGCCAGACTCTGGACACCTGACAAGACTGGAGGGTTGTCTAGAGTGGACACTAACTCTGACACTTCCTGCGCACCAGGTGACATCACAGATACTTAAAATTTAAGGGATAAAAAGACTCAGTAGATCAACAATACAAAAATAAGATTATTTCACACTTAATATGGAAGGAAAAAGAACTGTCTTTAGATGAGACAGAAAGCTTCATAACAGCCTTTGGAAGGCTGTAACAGAGCTTAGATGAATGGATGTATATATAATACTTTCCTGAACACTTTTTTCCGGTAAGCAGTATCTATTTATGTCACACACACTACACTAAATCCAACTAGTAAAAAGAACAAGTTGCTGTCCCCTGCCAATAAAGACTATTACACATAACAAGGGGAACAAAACATAAATATAACTGACACTAAATGTAAAATATTCTGCAAAAATCAATCAACAAGGTGCAAACAACAAGCCTGAGTGTGCATGTATCTAATACTGACATCCATTTGGACAGCAAATGACTCACTAGTTTGGGGGTAGAAAAAAGCAAGGAGAAAACAAATTTTAAAAATAATAGCATCAGAATAACCTGACCTCTATTTCCTAAGCACCACCTTCTGGTTAGTTCCTGACGCTGCCAGGTAAAAACACTGACAGTGTTTCCTGTGGTCTAGATGAAAATACTTTTCGTATTCCTGCTACACATGACCTTAGAAGTCAAGATTATGTTTCTGCAACTTCGGAGAAGTGACATGGATGTGACTTAGTAGGGAGCGTGTGCCCAGAACATGCAGCACCCTGGGTTCAATTCCCAGCACGAACAAAAGAAGGGCTGGGGATACAGCTCATTAGCACAGCTCCTGCCTGGTAAGTGCGACATCCTAAATTCAATCCCTGATACAAAAAAAAAAAAAAAAAAAGACAGGCTAAGCAATGCATCCTTGGAATTTCAGCACTGCCCTATTGCTGCAGGAGGATCTCACATCAGAACCCCGCCTGGGCAAGGGAGGCATATAGTGAGACTCTATTTTAAAGGAAACAAGAATGGGCCGGCCTGATAACTCAGAGGACTACAGCAAATCCCCCTGTACTGTGCAGGCCCCACCCCCAAGGCACTCTGAGAGGGCGATTGAGACTGTGCGTGGTGGCACACCAGTAATTTCTAGGAGGCTGAAAACAGTGGATCACTATGAGTCCCATCTACATGGTGAGGCCCTGTAGACCCTGTATCCCCTGTCCTAAATGCATTAAAAAAAAAAAAAAAAAAAAAAAAAAAAAAAAAAAAAAAAAAAAAAAAAAAAGGGAAAGGGAAAAAAAAAAAAAAAAATAAAAATAAAAAGGGTTAGGGATATAAAAAAAAAAACACAAAGGAAGGACTGGGGGTTTTACCCACATGACCACAACCAAGCAATCAATACCAAAACCCCAAGAAATGAGCTCATTAAAGTGGAATGTCAGAGCTATTTTCACTCATAAGCAGAGCTACAGTAGCACTGGAAGAGACCCGCAAATATGACCCAACGGGATGCTAGAAGCACACGCACATCCTGCAAGGCGGTGAGCACCTTGCCATGCTGACTCCAGCTCCTGACCTGGAGAAACTGCTAGAGAGCAGAGTGACACATCCACAAACAGAACAGGGAGGGGATGTGGCATGCCCAGGACCACAAAAAGGGGAAAGAGGGAGGGAAGCCAACAGCCACATGCACTGAACAAAGGCAGCTGCCAGAGGAGAAATTTTTCCTTGGAAAAAAGACTGTCTTACCAATCTCATAGCATGGAAGAAAATTGAAAACAATAAATGTAACTGTCCTTCCAACAGAAGCTAGCGAAACTGAAGAATTTGAAATAGATCAAGGTTTATCTGGAAACAGAATCACTTTCAAAAGTGACTTAAGACTGTTTCTGGGGACAGTAATTAAGTAGTCCTTACAAAGTTATATTGAGCTGTGTGAATAAAATCTCACACCAACTTCATAAAACAAGCTTTCAATAAACATCCTCCAAAACATCAGTAGTAAGTTGTGAATTTAGGGCAGACAGGGATTACAGAATAAAATTAGATCCTTAAAGTGTAAAATATTTTTCACCACAAATTCTTCATCAGGAGGATAGTTTTCATTTTAGGGACTTAATTAGTGAAACAACAAAAACACTTACTGATTTGAAAACACAGTCGAAGAGAAACAATTAGAACTTATTTACTCAGAACCTAGATTACAGTAATGAAGCTTTCCGGCAAGAAAATGGCCATCCTTACCTGAAATGCACTACTGAGTTTCACTATATATTCTTCAGTTCATGAACATAGGTGCGCAGGTAAGGGTCATTTTTGTAAAATCACAAGATATCTATCTATCCCTCATGAAGTCACTTAAAGTACATAAGGGGACGTTAAACGTTCAAAGACAAACATATGCTGAATAACTCAAGAAATTCTTACTTACAAAGAACGAAGGGAACCAAGATACACAAAAGTTCCTTGAGACAATGAAGAAAACAAGTTTCCCGAAAGGTTTCTGGAAAAAAGCAAATAATTTTACCTTAAAAATAGTTACATCAAAAAAAAAAAAAAAAAAAAGTTACATCAAATTTTAACTCTTTCAAGTTTTTTTCCAAAGCCCAACAGTCACTATATAATCATACAAAGAATTAATCAAAGTGTTTATTATAATTAGTATATTTTCTCTAAGATTAAGGATGAAAAGATACTCTTTGCCCAAAACAAAGCAATTCTAAACATTTTCTTTAAATATTAATGTTTCTAGGTACATATGCAGAATAGTTAAGATAACTGAGTTGTCAATTTCTGATCTTTTGAAAGAAGTTAATGCTTAATATTTTTTGCTTTGATTTTTTTCTCCCTCTTTTGAATTTCTTGTAACTTCTTTTTATTGCTTTGTTTTCTGGTATGTGGAACCACTAATTTGAAGATAGCAACACATATTACAGCAACCATTGTTGAATTTCTATTACTTTGTTTAGCAAAATCTTGTATCATTTCCAGTGCTGTTTTTCTCTATCATCATTTTGTATTGTTTAAAAATTTAAAAGTATCAATGTTAGATAGGCATTTATCTGTGGAATACCAAGTGGCTCCAATAAGTGATTTATTGAATTTCCCCAGATCAACTTTCATATATTCACTCTACATCATTTGAAAGATTAAAATCTTAAACAAATAAGGAAGACTGGTCTTCCTGATCAGCAGCAGAAACATATTGAAACCAATAAAGAGCCTGAGAAGACTATTAAAAAAAAAAACAGTGAAAAATTTGAGAAGAGCACTACAGGGACTAGAATAAATTGAATCCAACGCAACCTTGGTATTGGGCAATTTACACAGTCTCTCTGGCTCTATCTCGTCTCAGATGACTTTGACATCCTATACATATGCTGCAAGTGCAACAGCTTGCCACATCCATGATTGGAGAAAAATACTTATTCCAAGTTAGACCCTAAGCCTGGGGAGCTGGAGCAGACAAAGTGCCCGAAATAGCTGGAATCACATTGGGGCAGAAAGCAGGCGTGGACAGCTAGTTGCTAGGGGCATGTGCCTCACTTTGGAAGGATTGCTGACAGTACGACAACATGGAGAGCTCTGAGAAAATGACAGCGTGCTCAAACTCCCACAAGACCTGTCCTGTGTCTCTCATGCCATCAAGAATAGTGGGGATTCAGAACTGGGGTCTCAGGGCACAGCAGAGCCTAGACAGAGATCTAGAAGCTTTGCAAGGTGCAGGGAGGCTCTCCTCTGGTTTTGCGAAGAATTCTTCAGGTAGGGGAGACAGCGAGAGTCTCTTGCAGATGGACTCCTCTGGGTGGCAAGAGAGACCCCTCTGGAGGACAGGAAAAGCACCTATCTCACCTGCAGCTAGGACTTCCTGTACTGGAAGCCTGGCCCAAACCAACCAACTAGTCTTCACGGATCAGTACCCAACTCTGTTCCCTAAGAACAGCCCAGTTTGCTTTTATATATGCTTGTAACAGAGACTGTGTCGACTTGAGAAGTTTAGTTTAAGAGAAGCTTAATAAATGGGCTCCTCAATTTTGCACCCTACTGTGCAAGGTCCACCCTTGCGTGGCTCATCACCTGATGAATGGTTCTGCTACTGCACTTCCTCAGCCCCCTGTCACAGACCCATCAGCCTCCTGATACAGACTTGTACAGACATTGTCGTGAGCCCCAGGCCTTGGGTCAAATCCTTTGGTCTCCAGTGTGCTGACGCCCTCTGCATGCTTCCTCATCCAGCTCTGTGGTTGTAAGTTAACCTTGTAATTTCGCGTACATTTGTATATCTTGGGCTGTATCTGTTTCTCCAGTAAAACACTGGTTGACACAATGCTCAAAACTTTGTTTTCTATATAGATAGTCTGCATTAAATGCTTCTGCTTCTCATGGGAGAAGTATCTAAGTACTTCAAAAGAACAAGCAAAAATGTACATGTGCAGATTGTAAGAATAATCAAAGAGGCCTTTCTCCTCTCTGGCCTGTCAAGAGTTGAAACCAAATGTGAATTCTGAAAAAGATATTTGACTGACAGGACTGTAAATCACTGTAACATTTTAAGAGAATAAAATTTATTTCATTAAAATGAACAAATATACTTTTATGATGCTCTTCTACTTGAAATTATATCAATACTGTTATTATTTGTGTGTGTATATATATATATATATATATTTTTTTTTTTTTGGGGGGGGGGGATGTACTGGGATAGCCCTATACATGTGGCTATCCACACGTGACAGCAACGGAAAAGAAAATGTGAAGACATATTGGGAATTGAACTCAGGACCTCGCATTTTCCAGGCAGGTTCTGTGCCACTGAGCTATCTCCCCAGCCCTGTTAAGTGTTTAAAATACAAAGAGCATGAAGAAACCAAGTCAAGGTCTATGAGCTACAAAGCATTAAAACTATCCAGTGAGCACACATTAACTCCTTATAGAGCTACTTTCAATTTTTATTTAGTCTCAAGATTCATAAAAGTGGAAAATTTAAAAAAAAAATTTCATCATACAAAAGTAGGATTTAAATATAAACACAAAAATTTCATTTTACAAAAATCTCTGCATTTTAACATAGTTTCTACTGGATAGTTTCCCTTGAATATCACAGAAGAAGGAAAAGAAACCACACTAAAGAAGTAAATTCCAACCACAAACTAATTTTCCTCCAGTATTTAAAGGGAAAAACAGTGTCCTATGGCCACACGCCAAGTAAAGCAGTGGGCCTGCGGTTGGGGGCCACCAAAATTACACACATCTTACAATGCTAGAACCGTGTGCCAACAAGGTGCTTAGAAAGACAGCCAAAGGGAACTGAAAATGACATGGGAAAGAACTAAAATTGAGATCCACAACAGTAAAGCCACCGTTCAGAGCCACGTGAGCTTCCTGACTGGTGTGGCAGGACAATTACCCACCTGTCTCCTCCTCCTGCGCTTTATGCTATCACTTTTAGTATCTCAATACTTCTTGCCAAACAGAGACTTGTGCTTGCTCATGTATGATACGCCACATGTGAGCATATAGAGGGGTGTTCACTGTGGCGTATCTTTAAAGGAGGAGAAATACCATACCTTGCAGCCTGGAAAAAGCATGAATGGAAAGAGCAAATATTCTCTTTTTTAGAGAAAGGTACATTTTTAAAGTAGGTTGTAAGTACAGTGCATTTCTAAACACCCTATACACGTAGCTATCCACATGTGAAACAGAAAAGAAAATATGTAGGTGTATGTGTATCAGACCACTGCAGGGGCTATCTCACAGTAGTATCATTAAAATGGCAGAGGAAGTATAAACCTCCAATTTTTCATGGTTTACTACTCAATGACATGCATGATTTCCACATACTTTGGTAGGTTTGTGCAAAGGGAGTTCTTTATGTGAACATTTTACATACCCTTAACTTTTTGCATAAAGAAGTTATAATGAGCTGGAGGCATAGCTCAGTGGTCTAAGTGCCTGCCTAGCAGCACAAAGACCTGGCTCAATCTCTGGCACCACATGCCACATCCCTCCACCCACACTCCACACCGAGCTGGCCAGTAAGACCGAGAGTGGTGGCTCACGCTGAGACACAGAAGGATCACTACAAGTTCAAGCCGCATAGCAAGACCCTGTTCCCAAAGAATAAATATTTTTTAAAAAGAAAGCTGGATGGAAAATTGTTACAGATGTGACTCAAAGATTTTTGATAGAGAAACGTTATGAACAGAAGTCTTCAGGAAAAAATACAGGTTTGAAACCATATGGGAACAGAGATCAGCTGTAATTTTTGTTGTCAACTGGCTGTCCTCAGTCAGAGTGGTGCAGTATGGACACCCTTAGGCCTGTGGTGTCATTTGTCTGGGTGTCTTCAGAACAGCCCCATCCATAAAAGTAGAGATCGACACAGAGAAATCATCAATTTTACACCCCCAACCCCAGCCCAAGCCCACTGAGGCCTCAGACTCACTTAGAGAAAGTTATTTTTCAGTGTGTAACTAAACCTCCAGTGCAGGGGTTATTCAGAGTGATGAAACACATGTGCAGGAAGGCTCTGGGGTGTCTGCATGCATGATCTCCCAGCTGAGGGGCCCAGCGGCTCTCAGATCCACCACCAAGGTTGTTAGACTATAACTTAGCCTCTTTAACTCCATAATCCCCATGCCTGTTGTACCTTGACCACTGCGCCACCATCTTGTTCTGTATGCACCGCTATTTGCTAACTCAATACTGCTCTACTTTGTACAACCCTGCTCTGTAAAAGTCTGAGAAAAACCACGATGTACTATTTCTTGTAAGCTGCCCGACTGTAGCCCACATCAGACCCTCCAGATGTGTGCTTCCTTGGCCTCTCCCTTGCTACCAGGCTGCCCAGATGTGCACTTCCCTTTCACCTCTCCCACCGCTCCAAGCCCTGTAGCCCGTATCTGGCTTTCCAGAGTTGTGCTCCCACTCCCCACCCCTTTTGCGGTTTTCAAGTTTAAAAGCCTCCTGCTCCCCTACCTCAGCACAGCTCTTTGCACTGTTGCTTAGAGACCGCCGCTGGGTGCCAGCTAAAATAAAGCACTCTTGTTCTTTTTGGATGTCTGCCTCAGTTGTCTCATTCTCAGAGTACAACAAAGGTGACCCAGAGTTTGCCGAAGAACTAGCAGAGGGAAGAGCTGACCAGGGAACCTAACGAGACTCGCTTCTGGATGCCTTGCAGGACCTCTCTGACTCCTCCAGGAAAGTTCTGCATGCCCTATTATGCACTGGCTGGACTAAGAGTACTCTCTTCCCCAACCCGGAAATGCAAACTGTTGCATGTCACTAACTTGACACCACTGCGCCAGGGCTATTGGGACTCAATTTATAAGGAGCAACTTCACAGCAGTACAGTCTTGAACGGTAAGCAACTACCTCAAAAATCATTTACTCTCTTAAAAAAATATTAAACAGTGTCAGCCAGCTGTGCTTGTGCCTGTCACAGCAAAGCTACTTAAGAGGCTGAGACAGGAGGAGTACAGATTCGAGCCCATTCTAGAAAATTAACACTCAGATCTTGTTTCAAGAAATAAATAAATAAATAAACAAACAAGCAAACAAACTAAGGAGTAGGGATATAACTCAGTATGTAGGCCTTGGTTTTAATAGCAAGGTGCCTTAGTTACTCAAAAAAGAAAGAAAACAAGATGTAGATCATGTAGGTCCACACGTAGTTGCAAAAGGTGTTGGAAAAATGACAGTAAGTCAAGACAATTTAGGAATGGCTCCCTGGCAGTGTCTTAGTTACTCTTCTCTCATTGCTGGGACAAATACCCGACACTCAAAATGAGGGAAGGAAAGGTTTATTTAGCTCACAGTTACTGGAGGTTTCAGTTCATATTTAGCCGGCTCCAAGGCAAAGAGGCACATGGCAGAAAACAACCTTTCTTCGTGGAGGGCAAGAGCAAGAGCCAAGGGAGAGGTAGCAGCAGCTCAGACAGCTAACTTCTCTTACTCCCTTACACTGAAATGCAAATCACTCGCCCCAGAGAAGGTACAGCACCCATTTTCACAATAACGAATCACAAATTTCAGAAGCTGCCCCATGACTGCATGAGTCTTTGGGGGGAACACCTGCACACAAACCATAATACAAGCATTGATAAAAGTGGGGAGAGGTGTTTAAAGCATTTAAGCCTAATGTATTTCTGAATATCACATGGATCAACCCATTAAAAAGAGGCCTAGCAGTCTCATACTACCTGGGCTGTCGAATCACCTCAATGAGCTCTCAAAGCAGAAAGCCTGACAGGGTTATGTGTTTTAATGACTCTCCTGGACAAGTATGTTCACCGTGTTCAGTGCCCTATAAACTCACATGACTGGCATCAGATAAAATTAGTGAACATGTATGACAGGACCTAAGTTGTGCTCCAACTACCAAAAGCTTGAACTTTTGAGACAAAGAGAAAAGGAAATAAGAAAATGTAACTTGCCCCAATCAAAGTTCTATTTTACAGAGTTCTTCCAACATGACATTTAGGGATGGTTCAAATCACAAGGCCAAAGCCAGAAATGAATAAATCAACATAATAGTATAGTCTGGAATCTTACACTGAATTGTCAGAGTTATCCAACAATACACTAAAAATTTCCTTCATAAAAGCAGAGTTTGAGGAAACATAAAGCCGTCCTCAAAGCTAAACTGCCATGGGATGGGAAGTGGGGAACTGGAGGACAGAGAGGGCAGGAGGGGAGGAAGGGAAATAAGGAAGATGGAGCGGGGTGAGCGCAGGTTCAAACCCCCACCATGAGTGTCTTTACGAGTCACAAACTTACACAATAGAAAGGGGACCTACAGATAAAACATATCTCAGGAATTATAACAGAACCCCTGCAAAGGAAATGCTTATGGTTCAGTTACAGAATAAGATTAAAATAAGATTCAATTCATTGATTTCAACTCATGAGTAAAGCACATCAAGTGATTTTTTTTTCTGTAGCACTGGAGATTGATGTCTCGGTGCTCCACACTCCCAGGCCATTTTACTGTGTGCGAGAGAATCTCACCCAATACTCTAAACAAGCCTTTAATTTTCAATTCTCATGCCCCAGCCTTCCAAATAGCTGGGATTTACAGGCATACACTGTTACCATACCTGGCCAAAAGCCATTTTTTTTTATTTAGGAGCATAAATTACACCATGTAATTGGGTCTGGTGGTACATACCTGTGATCCTAGCACTCAGGAAGTTGAGTCAGAAGGACCTATGTGAGTTCAGGATCAGCCTGGGGCTACAAAAATGAGCACATGGCCAGCCTAAACTGCATTGTGAGACCTTGGTTTCAATAGATAGGTAGGTAGGCAGGTGGGTACGTGGGTGGATGATAGATGGATGGATGGATAGATGGATGGATTGATAAAAAAGGCCATATGTTTTTCTCCAAAATTAAAGGACACTAGGAAAGAAAACACTTCCAGGCCTTCTGACAAAAACACAGGAACACTTGGTCCTATAATGATTAGAAATCTCTTCTCTTAGTATACATATGAAATAACCTCTCTAGTTAAGTCTCTTACTGCTTTTGCCAAACTAACTTAAGTCAAGCATGGTGGTATACCCCTGTAATTCCAGCACTTAGACAGAGGCAGCTTGGCTGTCTGCTGGAGGCCAGCCTGGGCTGCACAGTGAGGTCAAGACCAGCTGGAGTACACAGTGGGATCTTGCCTCAATAAAACAAAACAAGGTGAAAAGAAAAAGGGAAAGAAAACTACCTTGAATGAAATACAGGAACATTCCTAAAATGTTCAAGAAGAAGGAAGAGCGGTGGACTGCTGTATATTCGGTCTTCCACGGTACCTGCCATTTCAAGCCATTCCCTTCTCCCCAGACTTCCCATCTAAAACACACTCTGGGGCATTCTCTTCCACTCAGGCTTCTCAGTGCTAAGCCTGTCTGTTTTTCATCCATTTCCAACATAAAAGTTCCCAAAGGAATATCTTTACTTAGTTGGTTACTCTATTTGGTGGGCTCCTTCTGTTCTCATTTGTTGAATTCGGGTCATTTTGGTCCCTTTCTAAAATATTTGTTAGAATATTATGTAGCACTGGTTTTGATGTCATGAAATTCTTCAGCTGTTCTTTGTTATGGAAATATTTCACTTCTCCCTCATACTTGAAGGAGAGTTTTGCCGGGTGCAATAGTCTGGGCTGAAAATTGTTTTCATGGAGGACTTGAAGCACTCTGCTCCATGCTCTTCTTGACTTCATGGTTTGTGAAGAGAAATCTGCTGTTATTCGGATGGGTTTTCCTTTAAATGTGATCTGTTTCTTTTCTCTAGCAGCTCTTAGTATATTATTCTTCAGCTGGATTTCTGGTATCTTGACTATTATATGTCTTGGAGTGTTTTTAGTTGGGTTGATGTTATTTGGGGTTCTGTAGGCTTCAGTTACCTGAATGTCTGATTGTTTTCTCAGATTTGGGAAGTTTTCTGCTATTACTTCTGCCCATATTCTTTTTATATCATTTGTATTGACTCCTTCTTT
>PVJA010049156.1:0-13885 GCA_004027025.1 Myocastor coypus
GAGATTATGGGACCTCAGAGGAAAGGGATGAATGAACTGCAGTGCGTCTAAGGAGAGTCACCCAGAGAAAAACATTCTCTCAGGCTTTCACAGAAAGCAAAATAGCCAAGCAATGGCCGTGACTCGTCCCGAAGGCTGACACTAACAACAGTTCTACAAAGTACTGTCTATGGTCTCAAATTTAATCCTGAGGGGATTTAACCCTGGAAGATACAAAAAAAAAAAAAAAAAAAAAGAATGTTTAGTTATACAGGTCTTGCTTCGACTTGCCCTTGACCACCCAGCAAGAGAAAAAAAAAAAATCCTTAATTACAATGCATGGAACGCAGAGCTAGATTGGTGAGATGAGCTTTAGGAGGCTTAGATTCAACAGCCTCCAACGTCACTTCCTTGTCTTTGGATGATTTTTCATCTCAGTTTTTTCTTTTTATTTTCTATGTTATTCCATCTTCTTCACATCCTTTCTAAAAATTGTTTGGACCTCAATAATTTTAATATTCTGATGTCCATAGGAAAACATTTTCAAGGAACTTTTCTGCTTTTCTTAGACAAAACTGTATTCCAATTCTATACATAGATTTTTTTTATGTATTTTTGAGACAGGGTCTCACCATGCAGTTCAGGCTGGCCTTGAGCTCACTTTTTGTAGCCCAGGCTGGTCTCGAATTCACATCGATCCTCCTGTCTCAGCTTCTCAAGCGCTGGGATGCAGGCATGCACCATCATGTCCAGCCATAGATCTATTTTTTAATATAAACTATTGTTTTGCTGTCCCTTGGGTCATATCTGTTTAATCACCCGAATGAGACTCTGTCTATGCTAACTCTTCCAAGAAGACTAATGACCATGCCCTGCTCTCTGACAAAATATGGCAAATGTTGGGCCCCAAGATTCTGATCTTGTGTTCTGAGCCATAGAACACCATCTATTCAATGATTGTTTTTTGTATTTTCTTAAGAATGAGAGAAATTATGCACAACTAGCGTTGCTATAAATGCAAAGTACAAAAATTATTTATCCAACAAATATTTTAGGACATAAAGATTTATTTATTTCTAGGAATATTGATTGAAAAATTGAGTTGGGTTATAGTTTCTATTTAAATGGCACAATACTTACAAAGGTGTCCATGTGCTTAAGAAAAATAAACTCAATTTTTCCACTTATTTCTTCTTTACCCACGATAATTGCCTGGCTTTCTATTGGTAACAGAGAAATGGTAAATAAGTTATGTTTTCTACCAGTAGAAATTGAATAGTCTGGAAAAGCACACAGGACCACTTAGAAGTAATTGCGCTACTACTGTAGTGCTGCACTGCGGTTGTTCTTTCTTTGAAAGGAATGCTGCCAGTCTTCAGCTTTTTCTGCAGCTCTGCTCTGATGTCAATTCAAATGTCACCTAAGCAGAGGTGAGGTCTTCGCTGGGCCGCCTGTCCGAAAGCTCAGTGCCTAATCGCACTTCCACAATCCCCATTTCTTGCTCTGTTTTGTCCTTAGCCAGTGTAACTGTTCTGCATATTTGTTCGTTTTATTTATGATCTGATATTTGCCACTAAAATGTTTGTTTATGAGGGCAAGGTTTTTCATTAATTTTTATTTTTTTGCATCTATTCTTTTTCATGTTTGAAAAAGTAAACATTTACTGAAAGAGTAAAATTGTGAGAAGGGACTGGGATTTGTGTTGTGTGAGTGGTGATTAATGAAAGAAAATTCATGTATATTGATGCTCATTTTGTTCCAAGAACATTGTATTTTCTCTCTAGTAAAATTTTCACAACAATGCACCAAAATTTGTAAGTGTTACCAGTGTTTAGTTGACATTCATCATAGGACTTCTCAAAAATAATAGAAAAGGGCTGGCTAGATAGCTCAGCTTTGCTGCCTAAGCAGATGCAGGGAACAGGGTTCGATCCCCAGTGTGTCATGCCAGGCCCACCCCCAGGGTGTGCTGAGAAGACAACTGAGACGGGTATGGTGGCACATACCTGTTATCTCAGTGCTTGAGAGGCTCAAAACAAGAGGACCACTATGAGTCAGATCTGTGTAGTGAGACCCTGTAGACCCTATACTGAACACATTAAAACAAAGACAGGTTTTTTGGGGCTGGGGACATAGCTTGCTTCGCAAGTCAAATGCAAGTTCATTCCCTGGTACCAACCCCAAAACAAAAAACAAAAACAATATATATATCCAATATATATATTGGGACTTTTAAACCATCGATTTTATGCTACAGAACTCACTCATTCCAAATGAAATCTTAGTAGAATATTTGAGAATTGAACTGAAGAATATATTTGAGTCAGTTACATGAAATGAAATTTACAGGTCAGGCAAATAGAAGTGTGCATGTAAAAGTGAAATTCCTAACTAACAAAAGCTGATGTTCTAAATACTCTGACTTTCGTTTTTGTTTCTTTGACATATTTCTCTGTAATTAGTCATAACTTGTATTGTCAGTTAAGTAATTGAACTAAGGGCTAATGAATAATTATGCCATTGGTCCTTATGGAAAATACCATTGTGTAATAAAATCAAGTTTAAGGATGATATTCATTGCAGTGACATGGGATGTAACACAACATCTTACTGAGTATTGAAAGCTCACATTTGAAGTGCTCAAGATAGGGACAGCATAATGACAGCAGAGCTGATAGATTTGCCTAAAACAGACCCACCAGGTCTTGCGTGTAAGTGATGGACATTTGGGGATGAGGGGCTCCCAGTTATACGGAATGCCAGATTTTTAGTGATCTGTCTAGGTTTCTCATTCCACGTTGAATCCTCTGTTTCTTTCTTTGGCTGTGTATTTTTTCTGTGCGGCCACACAAATTAATTTTGTCTCCATGAGACAATTTTATAAATTTGCCTTTCCTAACACATACGCCTCCTTTCGTACTACCTTACTTCCCAGGGTGGATTTCTAGACTAATCGTTTTCACTCTTCCTTCTCCAAAAGGAAACCAAGACTCATGCAATTATCAACATTTACTTGATGTTTTTGAGTAATTCCATCATTCTACAATGTGTATTTTGAAAAGCTTGTAATGCTACACCAAAAATGAGGATAACAATCAGAACATCTTCCAAGAAAATAAAGCTAGCAAATATATTTTGTTATTTTCTTTTATTAACACCCCACACATTTTACAGTATCTCCTGCATTTTCTATCATCCATGGCACTGTGATTAGAGTTCCAAAAGTGTTAGATACTATTCTGCTGGCATTTGGAGCTACTGAGGATTAGAGAGCCTAGCCTACTTACCATCACTTTACAAGCATTTAGGAGCTGGGCAACTTCCACCCTTATTCGAGGACTTGATGAACTCATTCCATATCTCGTCCTGTCTGTAGGGTGTTTGACAAGTGGGTCATTTTTACAGTGTTTGCTTTACTTGACTTCCAATTATTTTAACGTATACCCTAAGAAAATTTAGTAGAGATTTCTAATAGCAATTCATAGGTAAATATCTTATATTGGCAAATATTTGATCATCAGCTTCTAGTTGGTGACTTTGAGCTAATCAATATCCAATCATGCCCTTATGCCATCTGTATTCCGTCCAACTTCAAGCACAGGTCTGATTCTATTTAGATTGGCTTTGAATGTGTTCTACTCTGCAATCCTATTAACACTTTCATGTATTGTTATACCTGCAGTTGTCTGAATTGTTCTCGTCTTCCTAGTCTCTTTACTTTGATTCTAACTTAAGATGCCTTGAAAAAAATCTTTTTTTTTTTTTTTTTGTCTTTTTGAGACAGGGTCTCGCTATGCAGTTGAGGCTGGTCCTGAGCTCACTTTTGTAGCCCAGGCTGGTCTCGAACTCGCACCAATCCTCCTGCCTCAGCCTCCCGAGTGCTGGGATTACAGGTGTGCGCCACCACGCCCGGCTAAAAATCTTAAATAACATAATGAAAAGCCTAGTTGGCCATATGCAAATTGCCAGTTATCAGATTACGAGGTTTTTATTTTATTTTATTTTGTTTATTTATTTTTTCTTGTTTCACAACTTTTTGTTTGTTTATTCATTCATTTTTATGGCTGACTCAGCCCGCCCTGAGGGCAGGGCTAGTGCAGCATGTGGTGCCGGGGATCCAACCGTGGTCCCTGAAGCCGCCCAAGCTTTCCCAAGCAGGCGCTTTAGACCACTGAGCCATCCCGCCTGGCCCCACGAGGTTTTTTGAAAAGCAAAATTGTGATGATCTTCTAATCCAGCAGCATATAAAAATGTGGATATACTTGAGACCTGATGTTACTGCATGGTCAAAACTACTTTCTTAAGTGTATTAAGATGTTTTCATTTTTCTTTGGTTTATGTATGAGAATGCAGTGGAATTCTCCAAAGGAATTTTACCTTTTCAGTTTTTTATTATCTCTCTCTCTTCCTTTTTTAAGGGTGTTTAGGGGCTCACTACTAGATCGGACTCATAGTGATCCACCTGTTTACAGCCTCCCAGGAGCTGGGATTACAGGTGCATGCCACCATACCCAGTCTCAATTGCCCTCTCAGCATGCCCTCGAGATGGGGCCAGCACAGCAGGCCCAGAAATCAAACCCCTGACCCCAGCACCTGCTTGCAGGTGCTTTAATCTGTTGAGTTAGTTGGCCAGTGGTCTAAAGGCATTCTCTCTCTCTCTGTCTCCATATATATATATATATATATACATATATATATATATATTATCGCCAGCTCAGCCTGTCCTGGGGGTGGGGTTGGCACAGCATGTGGTGCCAAGGATTAAACCTCAGTCCCTGCAGTTGCCTAAGGTTGCCTAAGAAGGCACTTTAGACTGCTGAGCCATCTCGCCAGCCGCGACATTTTCAATAAATGATGAAAATGTCAAAATACATTATTTTTTCTACAACTGAGGACCGTGTTGCAAAATGGTAAAATAATGTCACACTTGTCAATAATAACTTTCTCACAAAAATTACACTTTTATTTTGCTTTTATACAGTAACAGTTTATTGTGACATGAAATGAATTTTAATTCCTTTTTTAGGGCCATGAATCAAACTCAGTACCTCATGCTTGCCCAGAAGGCACTGTACTGCTGAGCTATATTCCTAGCCATTGTATTTTTATTTCAAAATTAATTAACAAACAACTGTAAAATATTGCTCAATTTCTGCTTAAGATTTTGCTATCCACCCAAAGTCCCTAGTTTGCACCCTAACTTTAACATTTACCAGCTGTCTGACTTACAGAATGGAAATCAAGCATGCTAGCCCTACAGTTTATAAGTAGGGTGCAAAATAATGCCAGTTAACCATGAAATAAATATATATTTTTCTTAAGACTCAAGGCATTTATGGGTTTCTAAAATACTGAAAGTATTTTGTAAATCATTATATTTTACAAGGTTTCTGAGCTGGTTACCATTAGTGCTTAAAAGTTTGCATGTTCCCCTGAATGAAATTCAAACGTATAACTTCCAGAACAACCACAATTTCAATTGTCATGGTAAGTTTTCCGCTTTTCCTATACCTAACAATGGCATTGCTTTATTCATGACTCTGCATTTTCTGGCTTTGTTCTTTGACTTTTTGTGTGTGTGTGTGTGTGTGTGTGTGTGTGTGTGTGTGTGTCTGTGTGGTATCAGAGTTTGAACTCACAACCTTGCACTTGCAGGAAGGCACTTGTGCCATGGAGCTATCTCCCCAGCCCCCGTTTTCTGGCTTTAGATTCAGAGTTATAGAAAATGGTATGTCTAATAAAGCTACAGGTCTATATAAAGTATATACCAAAGAAAATAATATTTGTAGTGCAGATGATTTTTTATTGTATGTAGGGCAACTTCTAAATCATCAAAGTGATAAAATAAAGGTTTGCTGAATAAAACAGTAAGATAGTTTCTCATATAGGCATAAATTTCCTTTCTACATTTTTCTTTTTTTTTTTTTTTGGCAGCACTGGGGCTTGAACTCAGGACCTTGTGCTTGCCAGGCAAGCGCTTATTCTACTGAGCTTCCTCCCCAACCCTCTATATTTTTCAAGACATCATATTTTTAAATTTCAAGTAGTTGTGACTAGCTTTGAAGATTTCAATCAGAACATTTTCAAAGAAAGGGAAAACCTAGGTTATTAATCTGAACAGCTAATTATATGTTCCATTCTTGGAAGATAGGCAGTACTCAAAATCCAGACACTTCAATATGTAATTCAGGAACAGTGCATTAAAAGAACGCTAAACATAAAAATATCTTTTTAGTTGTGAAGATAATTCATTGCCTTTTATTTATCTTCATTACAGCTATTCTTTAAGTGCAACAGAATTCATATTTTAGCTGAAAACAAAACTTAAACAGTAATAAAACCTTTGTGTGTTCGTTAACTATGATTTTAAACTGTTTACATAAAGACACTATGTGTTTCTAAAGTTCTTATCCAAAATAGAACGTGTCTTCTGTCCAGTTCCGCAGAACACCAGGACAGAAGTGACCTATCCTTAGAATTCCTCTTAGATTTTGGACAGTGCCATGCGTTGACTTGTTAGATTTTAGGCACAATTCCAATAGAGGTAGACTAAAGGAAACTTCATTAAAATTGTACCCATAGCTCTGCTTTTATAGAAATAATAATGTCTTAAATTTGTTTTTCACCCTAAAGCACACGATTTACAGAAATTTAAGGAAAACAAATTCATATGAAGTGAATAATGAAATTTAATTCATCACATAAGGTGGAGATACAGATAAACAATCATTTTATTTTTTACATATTCAAATCTGTGAATTTTTCTGTCTGAATCCCAGTCTTTGAACTTTGGGCCTTCTGGGGGTGGAGAAAATGACTAACTTAATTAGTCTCTCAAAAACAACCCAATAATTTAAACTACCATTTACTGCTTGTTTATTTCCAGCCAAAAATTCAATTACTTAAATAATCTCCTCATCCTTGAAAGCATCATAAAAGCAAGAAATTGGGACTCTTTTGTCACTACAAATTTGGGCACAGAGATCCATCGTGGTCTCTGTGTGCATAAAAATAGCCACCTGCCAGGATTCAGGGAAACAACTCTGTTCTGTTTGTTTGAGCATGTCTGACAGCTGAACCCACTTTCCCTTCTACCCGTGTGGGTGCTGAACGGCTCCCATAAAGTCTTCTAGGGATACCTGAGCTTTCCATCGCTGTTCTGCCGCACTGCATGGCTGCCCCTCAGCCTGTGGTCCCCACTGCAGTCACGATGTGGGCGTGTCAACGTCCCTACAAGCTCACATGCTGAAGGCTTGGTCCCCGGTAGAAAAATGTTCAGAGGCAAGGATTTGGGGAAATGCCTGGAACATGAAAATTCCAATTAGGGTTAGGGTGATAGCTCAGTGGCTAAAGCGCCTGGCTGGCAAGTGCAAGGTCCTGAGTTTGATACCCGGTACCACAAAAAAAAAAAAAAAAAAAAAAAAAAAAAAAAAAAAAAAAAAAAAAAAAAAAAAAAAAAAATTCTGATTCCATCAATGAGTTATCCTATTGATAAAATCCTGATTTGTTGTCAATATTGGGAGTTGGTAGAAATACTAAGAAATGTGGCTCCCTTGGAGAAAGTGGGCCACTGGGGTACGTCCAGGGAGGGGATGTCTGGTCCCTAGAACTTGCTCTCTCTCCCTCCGCTTTCTGTCTGCAACTAGATGAGCCACTGTTCTCAAATGTATGTTTAAGTGACATGATTTGCTGCCCCACCAAGGAGCTGGAAACAAGAGGTCCCAGAGCACAAGGAACAAAATTCTAGCAGTTTTTCTTTATTTTAAACTATTTGACTCAGACATTTTGGCACAGCAACAAAAAATCACTAAAATAAGGGGACATTTCCAACTCTTACTTTATTTTCAACAACTACAGAACATAAAATCATTTTTATAAAGGCATTTCAGTTTCTTCTTTCTCAGTCATGTTTGGGTCCCATGTGAGATACTCTATAAAATGACCTTTCACCAGTCTGATGTAGGAGTTAGGGAAGACGTCACTGAAGGCATTCTTTAGGGAAAAAAAAAAGTCATTCTTTCTATAATTTTCCAGGTTTAGAATGTGAATTTTTACTTTTTCTAAATCATATTATTCTTCACCAATTCACCTAAATCTTTTTTCTTTTTTAAAAAACTTTATGTATGTATGTATGAATGTATGTATTTATGTATGTATGTATGTATGTATGTATGTATGTATGTATGTTACTGCTGGCTCAGCCTGCCCTGGGGGTGAGGCTGGCACAGCATATGGTGCCAGGGATTGAACCATGGTCTCTGCAGTTGCCTAAGCTTTCCTAAGCAGGTGCTTTAGACTGCTGAACTATCTCACTGGCCTTCAGCTAAATCTTGATGGCGGAAATGAAGAAAAATATTTTGAGATCGAATCTATAGGCCTATCCTTGGTATAATTTCAGAAGTAACAATGACAAAAATTGTTTTGAATTCTTTTCTCAGGTAGTAACATAACTAAAATGCATGTCTATATTCTTATTTACAAACTTAAAGCATAGAAAAAAACCAAAATAAATAAATCTAAAATTATTCATTTCTGCACAAAAGAAGAAATAAAAAGGGAAAGGCATAACACAGCTGCATGGAAATCAAGAACTTAAGAATTAAACAACGAAGAGACAGCAAGCAGAAAAGTTGAGAAACTTGACAGGGGAAAAACTATATACTTCTATACACAGGATAAATTATACGATGGTCCTAAGAATCTCCAATAGGTTTTTTTTTCACACTCAGAGTAGCTACGTGTAAGACTAAAATCATGCTTGGAATGCTTGTCATTCTGGTGTTTTAGATGTGTGCTGCTTCTAATGTAATTTCAATTATTTTATATGCTCTCTCAAATAAATGTTTTTTTTTAAAAGAAAACAGAAAAAGGTAATTAGAGAGAATACAAGACAAAGAAAACTGCCATAGGATTGACCTGCTATAACTTAGTATATGCTTAGATTTCTAAATAACTTCTTTTTTGTCTTGTGGAACCGAGGATCGAACTCAGGACTTTGCACTTGCCAGGCAGGTAATTGTGCCCCTGAGCTATCTCCCTGGTCTATGCTTAGATTTCTAAATTTCTGTGTAAAAAAAAAAAAAAAAAGTGTAACAGTTTTTTAAATCGCCTTCTATAGGGATTTAATACAATATATATGATTGATGGAAAATACTGGTTCCATGTTAAGTCTAAGGCATTTAATATTTAGAAAAATAGTCAAGATAAGCTCAACTGCCTATATTATAGAGTAATAGTATTACTAAGCTTCTCTTCTGGAGGGTTAAGAACCTCAGTTTGTGGACCATAAAAACAGAGAAAAAGAAGGGCTACAAGGAT
The DNA here is from genome assembly GCA_004027025.1 of Myocastor coypus. Classification (NCBI taxonomy): domain Eukaryota; kingdom Metazoa; phylum Chordata; class Mammalia; order Rodentia; family Myocastoridae; genus Myocastor; species Myocastor coypus. The sequence continues at coordinate 9,298 of PVJA010049156.1, forward strand.
AGCCAATATTTTGGCCCTAGAACTTCAAGGTGAGTGAGGACCCAGGACATAAGAGACCTGTGTTGTAACATCCTATAACTCAGTGGTGTCCCAAATTATGGAGCCACAGAGGAAAGGAACTGATGATGTATAGTGTGCCTGAGGAGATTCACCTAGAGAGAAAATATTCTCTTAGGCTTTCACAGAGGGAAAACTGGTCAAGCAATGGCCAATAATCATCCAGGCAGCTGACACTGACAAAAGTTCTACAGAACGCTCTATAAAATAGTTTCAAGGTAAATCCTGAGGGGATTTGACTGAGCTTATCAGATACAAAAATTAAATGTTTTTTTTTATGCAGGTCTTGCTTTAATTTGGACTTAACCACCCAGCAGAAAAGTTTAACCACAGGCCATAAAAAGTAAACCCAGATTAATATGCTGAGCTGTAAAAGGCTCAAGTGAATAGCTTCTGACATTGCCAGTTCTGCTGATAACCCACTACTATTAAGGAATATTGCATTATGTATACAACTACTTTCTGTTAGTTCAATGAGAAGAAATATTTGTACCAATAGTGTTTAGGAAAGTTATGTTTTCATCTTGTACTCTGAATAACTACTCTGAAGATAATAATGTGCATTGTATCAATTATTGTGCCTGTCCTATTAAAGTGTTTTAAAATTGTCTTAATGTTATTTCTTTTCTTTTTTTAAATTATTTTTCATGTTATAGCTCGCTTAGCCTGCTCCATAGGAGGCACTGGCACAGCATGTGGTGCTGGGGATTGAACCTCAGTCCTTGTGGTTGCCTGAGCTTGCTTAAGGAGATGCTTTAGACCGCTGAGCCATCTCATCAGCTCTTATTTCTTATTAAAAGTAGTAAAAATAAAAAAAGAAGACAAAAATCAAACAAAGAAATAAAATAATTCAATTCTTGATAATAAAATATTTAATTACTATGTACATAGGTTTTTTTTTAAAGACACATTTATTTAGCGTCATGATCAGACTATTACATTTAGCAATCAACAGCATGGGTGCAAAAAAAGGTCTACATTAAAACCCTTTGTTGGAATGCTTTACACTTTCCACAGAACAGAAAGTAAAATAACCTATTATACAATTAATCACAAGTACAGTCCTCGAGTTTTTTGCCTATACGCATGAGTATTGTCTAAAACATGTCTTCTTTGTAGCAGCTAGGCCCTGCCACCACTGTGCTTGGCTGAGTTCACAAATCTGTTGTAATCTGTAGCTTCCCTGTCACTTCTCTGGCTCTCCTCTCCTGCTAAGCTTTGTTTCCTGGAAGTGTTTAAAACCTTCTGCCACTGCCATAGCTACTGCTGCTGCTGGAGCCGCCATAGCCACCTTGATTTCGTGGTTTGGTGAAATATTGGCCTCCACCACCATAGGGCCCAGAGCTTCTGCCTCCAAAGTTTCCTCCCTTCATGGGTCCAAAATCTGAAGACTCACTGTTGTAATTGCCAAATTCGTTATAGCTTCCACCACCTCCAGAACTGCTGCCATCATTACCAAACCCATTGTAGCCATCTCCACTGCCACCATATCCACCCCCACCACGGCTGCCACCAAAGCCACCTCGACCACTGAAGTTCCCTCCATGACTGAAACTGTCATTGTCACCAAAACCACCTCCACAACCACCACCAAAATTTCTAGAACCACTTCGACCTCTTTGGCTAGTTGATGCACTGCTTTGACAGTGCTTTCCTTACTTCACAGTTGTGGCCGTTCACAGTGTGGTATTTTTGAATGACAATCTTGTCCACAGAATCATGGTCATCAAAGGTTACAAAAGCAAAGCCCCTCTTCTTCCCACTGCCTCGGTCAGTCATAATTTCAATTACTTCAATTTTTCCATATTGTTCAAAATAATCTCGTAGGTGATGTTCTTCAGTATCTTCTTTAATGCCACCAACAAAAATCTTCTTCACAGTTAAGTGGGCACCTGGTCTTTGAGAATCTTCTCTCGAGACAGCTCTCTTTGGTTCCACAACTCTTCCATCCACTTTGTGTGGCCTTGCATTCATGGCTGCATCCACCTCCTCCACAGTGGCGTAAGTGACAAACCCAAAGCCTCTGGAACGCTTGGTGTTCGTGTCTCTCATTACCACGCAGTCTGTGAGTGCTCCCCATTGCTCAAAATGGCTCCTCAGAATCTCATCAGTTGTTTCAAAGCTGAGCCCTCTGATGAAGAGCTTCTGTAGCTGTTCGGGCTCCTTGGGAGACTCTGACTTAGACATGACAGCAGCAGGAACACAGACTAACGATGCTTCCTCCGCGGGATCCACCAGCAGAAAGCGTACATATGCATTTTATTTGCCACATTTTACTTTACTCTTGTAAGAAAAATATGCTTATAAAAGTCCTTTGTTTCTTATAAATATTACTAAAATAGTATTCCCCTAGAATACCCTCTGCTGTCCCAATAATAAAGAATACATAATGGAACAGCAGAGAGGGCTGATATTTTTACTATGTATAAAGTTTAAAACAAGTTAACCTTGTCATTTTCTTTCCACAGTATGACCATGCCCGATTTAAGTACAATAACAGTCATTATGCTTATATAAGTGTGAAGTTGTTTTGTGTAAAGGAGGCATAAGAAACTTAAATGGTCGGGAAAAAAACTTTAATCAGAACAGAGGAGATTTTTTAAAGTGCTCCATCCTTCCCAAATCCTTTCTAATCTCCAAAATAGAGGGAATGGACCAATGATTTCTGATGTCTCTTCCTACCACACTGTTCTGTGATAGCATGAAATCCGACTCCCTAATGAAGGATAATGTTCCACCGAATCAGACCAGAGAGATTTACTGATACAAAATATGAGAAACTCTATTAATCAGCAGATCAAAGGAGACTATGGCTGGTTTATGGCTTATTTTACTTGGCAAAATAACAAAAGCAAATCAAGTAAAGATGAACCTGAATTCAAATAATGATGCTAAAATAATATTGTCAAATTGTGAAATCAAAGCTTTCAGTGTTTTAGGTTTAGCATTAGATTATACTGTACATTTAGGCAATATAAAGTTTGCTTATATGCATGGAATTAAGTTTTAAATCATAATCAGTGCTAAAAACATTTAAAATTATTTGATTATTGTATTATTTATATTTCATAGCATATGAAACTCTTTCATTCTGTTGTTTGTTGAAATCTCTTATCAAATTGAATTGGCATTTTACACATCAAAAGGTCCAACTCCAATTTCTAGCCAACTCAGCTGTCTAAAATCTAGCCCACACCTCCCATCAGGTGGTAAATGGCCACTTCAAATCCTTATCATGGTATGCATGACAGTATATAGTATTGTAAGTCTTAAAATACATTTGCTCTTTTTTGAAATGACTTACAGTGCAAAATTTATTTCCTCTTATAACTTAAGAGAGAAGGACTTGTATGAGAAGAAGGGAAATCAGTAGTACAAGTACTTTTGTTATAAAAAATGAAATACAAAGACGAACAAAGATGATAGATTGATAATAAGGGGAGAGAAAATCATGACAGCACAGAAACAATACCTAATTTTTAGTGACTTGAAGCCATTCAGTGCAAGAAATAACCCTTAAATGCTAAATAAAGAATGTTTACGTTTTCTGACTATGAGAATTGAGGCTCCCAAGGATTCTATTTGTTTAAGAGATTTGTGCAGTTTAGAATATTTTCTAAAATGTTTTAGCAAAGATTAATGAAATAGTTTTAGCTCCATGAATATGCCTCTTTTCTGTAAGAAAATGCCTTATTTTCCTTTTTATATAGAACAACTACATACCTGTGGGGCATAGGCTGATATTTTGATGCGTACATATATTTTATAATAACAAAATCAAGATATGGCAGAGCATGCAAGATCCTCTCTTCCAGGTCTTGAATTATGCAGTGCATTATTGAAAACAGTCACCTTAACATACAGTAGATCCCATGAACACTTTCCTCCAGTCTGACTGTAACACTGCACCACTGGTCAATCTTCCTTCATCCTCCCTCTCCTCTACCCACCCAGTCAATCTAACTTCAATTTCTGTGGCATTAAATTTTCCAAATTCCACACGAAAATGAAGTTATGTAGGACTTGTCTTTATGTGCTTGGCTGATTTCAGTCAACAAAATGATCTCCAATTCCATCCCTGTTTCACCAGTGACAAGGTTTTATCATTTTTATATTTTTATGGCCAAATAACTTTTAACTGTGCATATATATATATATATATATATATATATATAAAAATATATATATATATATATATTTAGGTAATCTAAATATATATACGTTTGGGGACATAGACCTATGAATAAAACCTAGATCTATGAAAACAGTAGGCAAAAAAAAAAACATGCCAAAAGCTTACGAAAATGGTCTAGGAAAAGAATTTTTGAATAACACTTCAAAAGTGCAGGAAACAATGAAAAGAATAGACAAAGAAGCAACCTGAAACAGAAGCTTTACACATAAAAGCAAATAATCAATAAAGTAAAGAAATGGCCTATAGAATGGGAGAAGATACATGTAAACTATATATCAGACAATGGGTTGATATCTAAAATACATAAGAACACTAAAAACTCAAAAGCACAGATAA